>VWZS01005153.1:50640-86396 GCA_013397075.1 Rhabdornis inornatus | reverse complement strand
CTCGGGGGCCCAGAGCAACTACAGGCAGGCCAGGTGCTCTGTGGTTCCCGGGGTGACCCTTGGGTCCCCCCCATTTCTAGGGTAGAGAGGTGTGGAGAAAAGGAAGGTGAATCCAGGCTGCTTTGCTGTTGCTGCCTGTTGTTTTCTGTCTGAAGTAAAAGTTTCCGAATTTGTAAGAATATTGGGAGGAATAGAGAGGCTGTATTGTCTCCATTTTGCACTTTTAATGCTAATAAATCCCTTATCTCATCCCAAAATAAAACCGAATTTTTATCTTGCAATTCAAGGTCCGATTTTTCAACAGACAGCCAGCTTGTAAAATGTGCTAATCTTTTTTTAGAGATTAAAACATCTCCCAAGCTTAATATCTCCCTAAGCCACGAACATAAACTCTTTTGTTGGGCAGACTGTTGTGCGCCCATGATGTTTTATAACAATCTGCCACTATATCTACCCCAACCACAGTTGAAACACAGAAAAATGCGTCAGTTGTTAACAATCTGCCGCATATTGTGCGGCCTCCGGGCTCTCCTGCTGTGCCTCGGTCGTTGCCGGATGCACGCAATGGCTCCGATGTTAATACCGCCGCTCCTGTCTGCAAAAAGGCGCTTTTTGGGAGTGATCCCGCCGAGCAAAGCCGCGAAAGTCATGGAAATGCGCACGCCGGCGTGCCGCCATGCTTGCCTGCCAGGCAGCGCCAGGCTGTGCACACCAGCATGTTCCCACGCACACCGAGCCCCCGCGCACGCCAAGCTCCGGGAACCCGCCCCGCTGTACACTCACCTTTTATTTTGCAGTCATAGGCTTCTGTGTAACTGTAGTGGGTCTCTGTCCGGAACCGACCTGTCTGGGCTGCTGACAGGCTCCTGGTCGGTCCCCGTGGCAGAAACCACGCAAAAATGGCTTTTTGCCTGCAGGGCAGTCAGACAATCCCCAAGGCTTACTAAATCCCTGTAACAGGATTCCAGCCACACGTGAGGCTATCAAACTCGCAGGAAAGCCCCACATTGAGGACGCCAACTACAGGGGTTAAAGAGGCTTCCCCCTAGCCCCAGACTAGCTCAGATACTAGGAAGAAGCCTGTGTCTCCCGCATGGACAGAATAAAAGATAACAAAAGAGGCTCTTTCCCCCAGAGGAGAATTTGAGGTTTATTTCTTGTGAGCTCCCAGGAGTGAAAGAGGGCGAGGTCAGGGGACATAGGTCTTTTCTAGGGTCTGAAAGGGGGTGGGGGGAAATTGGATCTTGGCCAGCGAAGCAGACCAGAGGGGAGAAGGGTCAAACCACAGGACATTACAGGGGTGTGGAACTTACCATTTTCAATACATCTAGGGTAATGAATTACAACAGTTGTAGATAATGCAGATATTTTCTTTCTGATGATTCAAGATTGTTCTCAACATCACAACCATGAACTTTATGCAGTCTTTTTTTTAGTGCTAGGCCAAGACTAACCAGATCTCAGAGACAGGAAATTATTCCTGGCATTCATTTTGTTTTTTCTTGAGTCTGTTCTCTTTTTCCATTTGCCACCTTAAGCTATTATTTTCTCTCATTTATTCATGCCCTCAAATGAAAATGATGAAAATTTATATAAAATAACATGTTTTTGTTTTTCTGAGTGTTACCTTTATAGTAAAGAGACCCTGCTTGTTCTCATGATCTTTAGCTGCTCAGCTGTTTTCTATCTGTATTACAGGGTTTTCCCTCTCTCACACCAGTATAAATCACAAGGTGTTGGTGTTAGTAATGTCACAGTCAGGATAAATCTAACAATTTTAGCATTCTTTCTGAATTCTCGGCCAAGCTTTTAGCTAATGATATGTCAGCATAAACTGCGCAGAAATCAATAGTTGCCTAGATCACCATGGACTGGGCCCAAGGTATTATGTGATTTAAAGCATGTTATTTTTTCTGCAAAAATGATTTTAGGTTCTATTGATTTTAGAGTTATACTGCTGTTTGGGTCCCTCTTTTCTTTGCAGTCCTTTTCTAGAGCAGTGTTCAAGGACATCATGAACACCCCAAATCTGGAGGGCAAGCCATAGCTTCTGATGTTCTTGTGCCAGTAGCAGCATCTGCTGTTTGCTATTTTCTTCGGACTCAGATTTGAGATGCCAGAAATTTGTACATGATGATCTCTTTGGATATTGGCTTCAGAAAAATGCATCCCTTGGGTTTTGAACATGTGGTTATGTTCTGTCATGTGATAGTTTTCTTTAGAAAAGTGAGACTCCTGCATTTGATCAAGGTTTAATTCTGATATGAACCCTGTTCACCTCTCTCTGTATTTGAGTTTCACAACAACAGAGCCCTAGTGACTTCAGCAGAGGCATTACTATATTGAATAGTAAAATAGGACATTTGAATAGTAGAATAGGACATGCAAGTATCTTCTTCCCTTCTTCCCTTCCTCACTTCCTGCCTTCCCTCCTTCCTTCCTTCCTCCCTTCCTGCCTACCTCCCTCCCTTCCTCCTTTTCCAGCAAGCAAGCATTGTGTCTGGTTGTGTAGACCTGTGCAGATGAAGTGGAATCAGTGAACCAATCCTGATTTACAACTGTCTTAAATGTACTCCAGACCTGAGGATAAGACATAAAAATTCTGTGTTGCAGAGATTTGAAACCCACAAAACATCTAATCTTATCTGTGTAAACTAGCCCGTATTCAACCAGGTTATCACAGTGCTCAGGCCAGCAACTTCTGTTAGTTCAAAGGTAATTATTCTCAATTTAAGAACACATGAACTTCTCTGACTCCTTCAAGAAACAGAACACACAATGAAGCAAATTAAATAAAGTAGAAAGATAAGAGGAAACAGAAGCTGTGTATGGAATAATAAGAACAAAGAACAGATCCTGTTACGGTTTACACCTTCTCACTGATTTTCAGAGGTATTAGATAGTTATGCAGGGATGTAGGTTATGGGAAATTGCTTTGAGCTGTTCAAAAGAAACAGAAAAATTAATGTGCATCTCTGCATGCTAAACAAAAACTTGCCAGTCTGAGTGTTCTATCTTCTGCAGAGGTCACTAGGATAAATGGTGTAAATTCTCTGCATACCTCACTTTATTAATTAGATATGTCTTTCACATCAGGATGCCTGTTCCTTTGCCTTAATTTTTTTCTTGTTTTCATGTTTCCTCATGCTGGATTACATTATAGACTGAGAAGAGACTTATATAAAATCATACTGCAACAGTCAGTAAAAGATTGTCTATTGCCTGGGTATATTTTACAAAAGCTACTGAGAAATAAGCAAAAATGGTTAAGGAACGAAAAAATAAGGCCAGACGTAAATATAAGCAGAGCATGCTCCTGCAGGCAGTTCTCAGCCAGGGGAGTTTGAGTGAAAATATAGTAAAGGCTTCCTGTCTCTGATTCATACCTCATGAGAGATTTCTTTAATGATTGCTCTTTTGTGTAGCCAAAGCAATGTTCATTTGCCATTTATTTATGGTTTAATACTAATGCATCAGGATGAAAATTGAACGAGGAATAAGGTTAAATGAGAGGCATGCCCTGGCATAGAAACTACAGGGTTGATGAGTGTCTCAGAAAACTGACTGAAAGGAAATATTTTTTTCAATAGATCTTGCAAATAACAACAGAAATGAACTGATCATATTTTGGTTTAATGGTGCATTTAACTAATTCTGAATTACAGGGGAACTCTTTTGCAAGTGTTTCTCATAGCAGCATTAATACCAAGTGAATTAATTGAGATCAGTGTTATTGCAGTGAATAATTGCAAATAAATTAATATAATTACAGGAAAATAAAAATGTTAGCAATTTAATTTTTACATTTAATTCTTCATTGCCAAGATCCTATCTGTTCTCTCTTGCATTAAGGTCTCTCTGCTTGCTCCTCCTTGTCTCACAGCTTAGGTAGAGTTTGTAATTCTGGTGGTTCACATGTAAGATGTATTGTAATTCCCAGGGGATTTTGCTCACTTGTACCTGTCTGTGCATATATCTCTAGATTTCTAATGTGGTATCAGAGATGTCCTCATAAATCTTAGGGGACCAATTGGCTATCAGTGATTTTGCTGAGTTTTACGGAGGAGAAAGAGATTGTAAAACTTGCCCATGGTTGAATTTGAGTATGTGAATAATGGTTTAAGCTCAACAGTCTTTTTTTCTATCTCCACTCATTTTTGCTGACATAAGTCTAAAGTAACTTGTTCAAGGTCAGTAGAATTATATCAATGTAAAATTAGGGTAAATAAGAGAAGAACCAGGTTTCCATGTGTATTTCTCCTAGGAGAGCCCTTGGGATTTGATGGTGGAGTCACCAAGATGAGAAACATTTTTCCTTAATTTGTAAATTCAACTAAAAAACAAGCTAAATTTGTTTTGACTTTTCCAGCCATGTTTCCTCCAAACTAATGTGCATGATTCAGATAAGCAAATTTTTCTGCCTATGTGATTATACAACTCATGTTTGTAAATTTGAAGGAGGAATAGAGAAAAATGATTTTGGAATTTGGTGGAGAATCCTTATTTGATAAAGCAAGGAGAGGATTTTGACCTATGTTACTTAAAAAACCCTTATTAAAGGTAACAGGATTATTCAAGCTTTAGCTTCCTAAATACGGGTGTTTAAACTTAGTGGAGAAGCTAGCCAGAAGTTTTATTCATTTTTCTTAGTGTTTGAGGAGGTTGCTGGTTTTAGAAAGAAATTTTGAGATTTCTCTGTGAATGTCACAGGAAACATTGAGGGAACTTGCTTTTTCAGTGTCTCCAATTAGACATCCTTTCAGGAATAGACTTTCTTAGTAGGATCAGGATGTTAGCACTTAGGTGAAATCACTTTAATGAAAGATGGGTGGGGGAATGCCTGCATTTAAGAACCGGTGTAGTCCAGCACGCAGTATAAAACAAACTAGGGATATTTTATTATTTTGTCTTGATGATACATGATGAGCCCAGCCTGTGATGGCTGAGTGTGTGGTACCATGTGTCAGAGGAGACATCTGCAGCTTTGCAGGAATGGGCTGGAGCACGTGCCACCACAGCAAATACCGCAAAGACTGTGGTTTTTACTATGCTACTGATAGGTTTTATATCAGCACATTGCAGGAAGGCTCTCCTGGGCTCCATATTTCCATGAATGGTGAGAATGTTCTTTAAACTTCCATTCTGCTATAATCCTGAAGAATGTATAATACGTTCTAACTATTAAGCCCTATTGCGAGAGTCAGTTTTGGCTTCAATGTATAATTTGTGAGTTTGCAGGTGTTTAGCTCCACTCAAACCATTTTATCTGTTTCTGCATTTGTCACTAGTCTTGCTTTATCAGAAGGAAAAATGGGCCATAAGAGAGAGCCGAGAGGCTTCTGACTGAAAAAAAACAAAGTGCTGAACAAACCCCACGACTTTGATATAGAAGCTTTTGTGAATTCTATTCCCCATTTTTTAGCTATACAGGTAATTGGTGCCTGGCAGCCCATTCCTGTTGTATTTCTTTGGCTTAGCTTTGTGTTAATTACCTAGATTTACTCATTTAGAGGCAACACTGCATGTGTTTTGGCAGGCACAGGTTTTCCTAAAGAGACTTTCATGTATGCTTTTCTGCCTGCACTGGAAGCTGCATTAAGTGTACTGTACCTCAAAATGTTATTGTTTGCCTTTAGTCAGATAAACAAATATTATGATAATGAAAAGTCCATGAACAAATGGTGACAACAGCAGAGCACTAAACATAAGAATTAATTAGCAAGAACAGTCAGCTATCCCAGATGTCTGATGTAATTTTGAAGAGAGAACTTGAAATATTTAAGGCATTCAAAACACCACTTAGGAGGGTGAAAAACACCCATACACTTTAACATCTAAATTACAAATGTGATCTCTCTCTTAGCTACTGGCTTATAAATGAATGATACCAAGACTTACATGCCTACAGTTCATCAGTTGCAATAAAAGTACCATTCCTTTGCCGGTTTTCTGACCATATGTTTTCTCCCAGTCCTGAATATTTTGTCAGGATGGGCCAGGAGCCAATGAGTGGAGGAAGGATTCCTCTCATTGTCAGTAGCTCAGACCTGTGTGTATTGCACCAATTTCTTATATCTTGTTTTGGAAAGTGAACCCAGAGCTCATAAAGTGTCATGCTGAAGCATTTCCATTATATATGTGTTTTCCCCCATTTCTTTTACCACAGCCCCAGTCTGCTTTTACCATAGCACTGTCTCTTCTGTGCTACAACTGTTCTACGCATTTGTTCTTACTTTGCTGAGGTCTCAAGGACACATTTATATGCCAGTTAAAGAGTGAAGCCCTGCTGTGTCTATTGAGGTCCGGGTATCTCAAACAATGATTTACCTCTAATATGTCCTGTGACATAATTTTATTTGGCTTAAGTGGCAAATGAAGTTGCTTAGAGGCTTCGGTTTTCCTTGGTCAGCATGAATCTGTGTGCATCAGTGTTTTAGCTAGTGGAACAAAAAATACTCTGTAAATATCATCTCAGTTGCCAACCTTGGCAGGAGGAATCCCTGGGGTTTCCAGTGCTCCTGGTAGATATTGCCAGACTGTGGCTCAGCTATCTACTCAGGAAAAGGGGCAAACTAGATTCCCTATTGCAAACTTTACAGTAACCATATGCAGTTGAATTACAGCTGACAAAGGTGTCCTCAGATGTACTGGGATACAGGGAAGAGCTGCTGCATTTTTTCTTCTTTTATTGCTATTACGCCAAGGCTAACTACAACTTGCTTGTAGAAAAAAAAAAACACTGTTCAGGTGTTCTGCCCACCTCAAGTATGACTCTAGGAGTTTTTAAAAAAATCCTGCCTCTCTTAGTTAAACAGATCACATCATGGCAGGAGTTCAGTTCTGAATCCAGATAAAGATTAATGTGAGGTTTAACTTCACTGGAAATGAGAATTGTCCCTGTGTGTTGAATGAGATTTGTAAATTGAGAAAATACTCACTAAAGCAGAGCACTGGCATATTTTCAAATTAAAATCACAGTGAAAATTAATTCAGTGCACTCCGGTTAATTAACTAACTAGAAAGGTATGAGAAATTCTATCTCCAATGACTAACACAGTCTGCCTTTTGATCTCAGTGCAATAAGAAGGAAGGCAGAGCTACTGAATGTCTTAACCATGTTGATTTTGTATACTCAATGAAAGTTTCCCAGAGTTGCAAACATTTAGAGTGAGAATATGTTCTTGTGTAGTCATTTTTCCATGACCACATTAAACTCCATTTAGGAGGACTCTCTTTCTCTGTTCTTGATTCATCTCTAAACTAACCATTTGAGTGCCATTTCTTTTGCATAATAGCCATCACCTGTGCTAAAAGGAAAATGGCAGTGTAGCAGTGGCAGGCTCTTCTTGATAGGCTTTCTCCTAAGTCCATTTCAAATGGACTCAGTTCTTTCCAATTTCTATGTCATGTATTATTTTTTTCCTTTTTCTTCCCACCTTCCCCTTTTATTTTTTTCCTTCCCTGATATTTTATCAGTTTTCCCCCTTCTCATGGCAATTTCTGCTCAGGGGAGCCTGTCTATGTGCAATAATGGAGGGAAATCCTTAATAAACATCTGTCACCTCCATGGGACTGAGCACAACTTCTGCAGGAGAGACTAGTTGTGTCTTAGCAAAAGGCTGCTTTTATGGGCTTTTGCTACACTTATGACATCAAAAGGTGTCTGGTGGCTGCCCTCTAACAGTGTTTAGGGATAAAAGTCCATCTGAAACATAGTAGTTATGTGAGGGAGAAGCATGAAAAGGCCAACATAGCTGCATACGAAAGTGAATAGGCAGGCGGCCTGTGTGGCAAACGAGCAGCTAGAACGGCTTATATGCATTCATCTAGTGGTCACATCACTCCCTTCACCCCATTTCTTTTCCCTGCAGGCAAGCAGGGTGTGACCTGATGATTCCCTTGTCAATAACCTGAGGCAAAGGAAGAAAAGGCAGGGTCATTGGGAAGGAATTAAATGGGGCTGAAAAGCAAAGGAGGTCCTAGGAGAGGGAATATTGCCATGAATGTGATAAGGGATACATGAGAGGAATTTTTTTTTTTTTAAGAAAGGAAAAGGTAGGTAAAAGAAAGACAGAGTAATGAACAGAAAAGTGAAAAGAATTCTAGATAGTTGTGAGGTAAAAATTATGGTGACTAGCAGAAGCAATATAATGAGGAATGCAGAAAATTGAAGTGAAAACAAGAACAGAAAAAAATGTAGCCTTTTAAGACTGTTTATTTTCTTCTGTTTTATTGGCAGTCATTCTTGAAAGGTGATCAGGTCAGATACCTATTTTCTGATGTCTATTTCTCTGCTGTGGAGATTGCCTTTAAACAGCTGGCACCGTTTGGTCTTTTGAGTTAGTATCTTAATGATAAAACCACTTATATTTTTGTCTGGTTTTCAGTGTTGGTCTTTCTTCCCTTCTCCTCCCACAGTCCTAACAAGACTCCAAAATGACATTACAAAAGTGGTGCAACATGGAACTACTTTGAGATAAAAAACTTCAAACATTGCTAAGTGTAAGGTTATAGGTGCTAGTAGGAGCAACTTCAGGAGTAGATGCTGAATACGATGTTTATAAGAATCTATAATAGATTAAAAATCTATTAAAAGGCATTGGAGTTGCTACTTCACGGGTCTGTACCACAAATCTCATAATTGAATAAAAACGCTTTAAGATATAAAATAAGTGAAGGTCCTACTGTGAAGCTTGCAGCCAAGAAAGAAAATACATCTCACAGTTGTTATTCCCAGAGAAATAATTATTTTCTACCTTTATCTTTTCAGGACACTTGATTTTGAGCAATTGTGTTGGCAATACAGAATAGTAGCAGAGTAAAAATAGCTTACTGCTCTATAGACAGCCTGTGGCAAAGGGCAAATTTAATGTGAGCGTTGTCTGTGTCATTCATCTGTGCCTAAACAAATTCTGATGATCCACCAGAGACTTGGAGCTGATTGAAGTGCCTGCCTTTTTTATGCATCCAGACTTCCTTTTTTTCTTGTGGGGGGATGGCAGCTGGTACAGGTAATAAAAAAGCAGAATCAGGCGTTTGGATTGGAGTTTGTTGCTGGGTTCATGCATATTTGGGTTGAGTTAGAGGTTCAGAAGTGCTCTGACCCTGTCTTCTACCCATTTTCCCTTGATCCCTCCGTAGAGGTCTATGTTTTCTGCATTTCTTCTGGATGAGGAAGATCCTTGTCTAAAGTGTTATAATTCTGACCTTGCAGGTCAGAAGAGGCTACTGCTCATGTTATAAATGTAGATGAATCTTGAGAAAATGTGCCTCAGGCCATTAAAGCTTTTTGTATTGCACTTAATGCAGAGGAGAAATGAGAGGAAGCCGTGTCAGTGAGATGTAGGTGTTTCTCTACCTCTCCACTTCTGGGCTGATAGAGGACTGCTAAAAATTGTTGCCAGGGAATACTCTTCCTCACACAACTTATTACTTGTAGCAGCACCTGTGAATTTCTTCAGTCCAGCAGAGAGCCAATGAAAGGGCGTAGACCCAGTGCTTGATTTCTAAATAGTTCAAACACCTTTTAATCCCCTGAGTTTACAGCAAACACTTGTTTCATTCCACTTCACTTTGCTGCCTCTTATTTGAAGGAGTAGCCTTCACTTTATTTCTCATCACTTCTCTGCCCCACAGGACATGGAGCCAAAAGTACTGAAAAACTCCAGTGTTACCATCTCCCTCCTATAGATACAGTAGTGTCAAAAGTCGAGTTTTGCAACTGCTTTACATATATACACTTTTTATCTCCCATTCCTTTAAATGTTTTATTACAGGAAGCATTGCTGTTTGTTCCCTGGCCACGTCTCTCCCTTTCCTGGAAAGGAGAAAGTATGGCTGTAATAAACCAGGTCTGACTCTCTTCTTCTGAAATCTCTTTTCCACTGAGGGTGCTCAGCTGTTCATTACTGAATATTCTTCATTTTGTATATGTGTTTGACTTACATAACTTAAGTCTCATTTTCTCTCAGCTCTGTCTATATGGAGGAAAGTAATAAAAAAATGGTTGGAGGAGAAAAAAAGAGATGTCTTTAACCTATCTTCTACCAAAATTAAAATCTGTTAAAATTAATATTTGTTAGTAGGTAGTTAACCAGCAAGCTCTCTCTTTCAGTGATCGCTGTGACGTTTGTTTTACTCAGAGAAAGTGGTGTGTGGGAAGCAGCCAGAACAACCATAAGCCAAATGTGAGACTGAAAGAGGATCAAAGTGGTACAAATGGCTCACAGCACAGAGTGTGTCCTCTGTAGCTGCTGAAGCTCTTTCTTGGAAGAAAAATTATCCCTGTTTGCTCTGATACAAGCCCATACATGAGGAAAAAAAGGCTTTGGCAGATGTCCTCTGGAATTTTTGATAATTTGTTTAATTCTTCTGTGTGTCTGTTTCGTTGTATCAGAAAGTGAGATAACCATTCTTCTCTACCCACTGTGGATGCTGAGTTATGAAATCACTGCTGTTTGTAAAACACAGGGAGATCCTTTATTGAAGGGATCAAACATTTCCTCAATTGGAAAAATCAAATACCTTGAATAAGTAATTTTGTACTGGGCAAAATGGTCTTAATGGCCTTGGATTTATAACAAGCTTTCATCTGCTCCCAGGTGGTCACTAATCCGGGAGAAACATTCAATTTTTTCAACAATTGGTTGCTTTAGTAGTGAAAATTTCTAATGAGAGTATAGAAACTAATCACAATCTATATATAGCACAAAATACCTACTGGTCTACTACTATTGTTAGCATTCATAGTTTATAAATGTTGCCTGCTTGCAGTCTATTTATTAACTTCTCTAACATCACAATGGAAAACACATTGGATGAGAGCAAAGGAGAACTCTTGAAAGCAAACTGAATGCATGTTAAATCTGAGGAAGGATGACAGACTCAGGGATGGTGTAAGGTTCAGATCAAGCCCGAGAGACAGCTTTATTCCAAACTTACCTGGGGTTTGTGCGAACAGGTTTGAGCACTGTTTGCTTTATTCACAGAGCTCCAAATTAATGAAGATTCTGAAATGTTTCTGTTGTTCATAACATGCCTGACTTATATTTGAATAGGAAATTTGTCAAAGAATGATAGAGCATATTACTGATTTTTGACATTTTAGGGAGGAGATAAGGTGTAAATGATGTTGTCAGAAATGCGGTAGTAGTAATTGCCTACAATGAATTCAGGCTTATTATTCAAAACAAGCCAGTCTTTTCAGTGACAGCTGCCATCAATACTCATCAAAAACATCAGACCTTTATACTGCTTATAGAGCAAGGATTAAAAAAATTAAATGAGATAAATTTAATAATTCCCAAACCTGCCACATACTTAAATGCATCCACTTGCATAAACACTCTGAACATTTGCTGAAAGCCTTCAACTCCTGGTTTTTCTGACAATATACTGCTATGCTGAGGCTTCTAAAATGAAATAAGTGCTAAATTTGTAACTACTCTTATTGGAAAACTCATCACTTTTATGAATGACTTCTGCAGAGTGTGTAACATTCCAGAAGTATATCTAGCTTTCAGGTTAATCATAATGAGATTGCATATGTTCAAATTATGTAATTTATCAGCTTCCTTGAAAGTCAAGAATGCAACCATTTGAATGGACTCGGATTATAAATACTATTATATAACTTTATATCTTGAAAGTCTCTTGTCATGCTCTGTTATTAAAATATTATGAAAAATGAAAGAACTCTGATTAAATATACCTGCACGGATAAATTTACATTAATGAGAGATGATTAATTATGAGTTAATACCCTGTTCAGAAAAAGCATTTTAGGTGGCATAATGAACAGGGTGTGATGATGATCCGGCAGCAGTCCTCTGTTGAGAAAATCAAAAGCCAGACACTAAGTGCTATTATGCATTTTGGACCTGTGCTGATAATAATCATGATTCTGAACTCCCACTCAGCTGTGCTCTCCTTGCACCACAAGATGTCACTATGCAATCCAGGATGATTTCTGGCTTTAAAAATTTTTAAAAAATATTTTTAAAGCTAAACTCAGAAATGGGTTTATTTCTTTTTATGTGTTCTCAGAAAGAAAATAAAGCTCATAGGATAGCCTATATTGAATACTCATCATGCTTTTTGAATAAATTAAAGGGTATAGGACTGCCAGAATTTTGAGGACAATCTCCTTCATTTAAAAGACAGTGTAAAAATCCTGCCAGCAGTCCTTGTGAAACTGCTGATGATCCATAAGAAATCCAGAAGCATGTTTATGGCAGTTGTTCCTAAGTGCCATTTTTAAGGGTGTTATTCTGCTGTTCACTCTTCCCTCTTCCTGCTCATCTCTCCACCAGGCAGTGTGGCTTTGTCTCCTACTATCACAAATACACATCCAACTAACTGGAAGTAAAGCATGTAAGAGTATTAAGCTGTCAAAGAATTGCACCAGTTCTAAAAAATAGCAGCAATTTCCTGTACTCCATGCTACAATTAAGCAGTCATAATATGGCATCCTATAGATGCCAGCCCCAGAAAGAATCAGTTGAAAAGAAAATCACTGACAGTGGAGACCTCATTTTCTGTATTCCTGTTTTAGTAGAAAAATATGTGTTTAAGTCTTTCTTTCTTTGATGTATTTCTTGGTAGGACTGTGATCTTTTACACTTCTGTCATATTTGGTCTGGATTTTTTAACTCTTTTTTTTTCCTGGTAGATTAGATAAGGACATGCTGTCTACACATATGCCTCTTTATGGCTGCTGCCTAAGTAAGTAAAGTGCTGTAACTTCAAGATAAGGCAAAAACCACAGCCAAAAAATATTCTCTGGGAAAACCTTCTACAAATGAACACTTCATCTTACCTCACCTTGGTGGTGGAATGAGAAAGTCACACCTAAAATATGTTTTAAGTGACTCTGCATTCAGAACGTATTTCTATCTTCTGACCTGAGGCTGACTAAGGTGCACAGCATGAAAATTTAAGCCAGCCGAAAATATTTATTTACAAGCTAAAGATAAATTATAGATTGCTGAGAGCAAGGAGCCCTTTATTCAGCTATACATGTCTTTTGCTTAATTCAAATATCTAATGGAAAATTTTATGATCACCCCTTTCTCTGATGGTACACACCACCAATATCTCTACAGCAACGGGAACAGAGATTGACACTGAGGTCGTGCTGATCAGATCAGGGAAGAGATAAAGCTCAGCTGCTTCCTTTAAATTCTGTAATATTATGTATACACCCAAGTTTTGTCAGGACCATGTTTGACTACATTTTCTCTCTCTTACACCTTTGTTTTTTGACTTGCACAAGGTAAAATCTTGCCCATGAAGCCTCCAAAATATTCTTGCTGGCATCCTTCTGCCATCATAGCCACAGTGTCCTGGACAGGCATGGGAAGGTTCCCTCCATCCCTTAGCCTAACTCATCCTTGCTCCTGGCCTGTCTGCACATTGCTATCATGGCTGTGCAATATGGCCTGTCCAATGCATCATTATTTCACTGTCCAGATTTTCCTAAATGCCATGTGTTGAGACAAAATAGCTCTGTGGTACAGCTGGAGCACAGACTGTTCTGCCTAGCAGTCAGTCAGTCAGCTACATCCAACTCCCCAGGCATGGTGCTGTACAGAATCATAGAATATCCTGAGCTGGAAAGGACCCACGAGGATCATCAAATCCAGCTTCTGGCTGTGCACATGGCAACCCCAAAAACCACACCATGTGCCAGAGACAAGGTGTGTGTGTATGGGAGGACATCCTTGAGCAGGCTGTGGCCTTGCAGAGGTACCTCACTGGCTGAGGATGATGGTTGTGGCTGCAGGCAGCTGCCAGGTGAACAATGGTGTGCCAGGGCAGAGGCAGGGAAGGAGCCAGGATGGGCATGGTAGCTCCAGCTGTGTTAGCTGGAGAGAAGGGAAGTGTTGGCACTCAGGGTTTGAGGTGCTCCTTAGTCCTTGAGAAGAAGGCCATTATGTATTCTACCTGTGTCATGTATGGTCACATTTTCTGGTAGGATGTTAGTCACTAGGCATGGAAAGGAAAGAAGACACCCAGATGGAAGAAGGGAACATCAACCTGTTTTTATTGACATTTTTGGCTGAAAAGGATGATATTGAATGTAACTATCACAGCTGTGTCAGTCACCTCATCATGTGGCATCAACAGTGGTGTTTTAAATGCTGTTTATTCCTTTTAAGTCAATACTATTTTTAATGCTACTTTAAGCTTTCTATTTCCCCCACTGCCTTGCTGTGCCCCACTGACAGCATTTCTTACCCTATCCTTGGAGGAGGTGACATTGAAAGGCTAACTGACCTTTCCTGCAACACAGAGAGTCAAGGAAGAGTACCAGGACAGAAGGACCACTAGGGATGGAGAACAAAGCTGGGAAATACTGTCAGTCTCTAACCTGGGACTCAGGTTATATTTGAACCCACTACGCATGCTTGGTTTTGGAAAAGGCAACAACATATAATTGAACTTACATCTGCAGAACAGATATTTGAGGAACAAACAAAGATCAGGAGACAGTTGTGGCAGTGCCTGGATGTGGTGAGGGCACAGAGTAGAGCTACAGACCCAAGCACAGAGTGGGAATATCTTTCTGGACTTGCAGAATAGCGTGTTGGGAACAGTGCCTTCTCCTTGTGAGAAGGGAAAGAAGCCTTGTATCCTCTGTGTAAGTCTTCCTCCTCTTTATGCAGGTTGTAATGAGACTGGAAAGAGGACACACATTTTACTTCAAATGAGAGAGACTGGGAGTCTGCTTATAATTCATTCATGGTTGCTGTCTGGCACCCCTGTTAGAACCCTCACACCCACCAGCAAGGTGTGATCTCCGGGCATCACTCTGCTGGTGAGGCAGGAACCGATGCTTTGCTAAAGCTACTTTTCATGTTGGTGCCAAGGATAAACACTGAATAGTTCTGAGCTGATGAAAATTGCACTTGATGAATATTTGACAGGATGAGAAGGTGCAGTTGAATGCACATCTCTGTTGATTTATCAGGGCTTGCACAATGGCAACACCTAAGTACATAGATCCATGACTCCAGGAAATGTACATCAGAGTCCAAAACCAAAAGGACTTCCTGCAGACAGCAAAGAAACTACTGTTGGTGGCTCCTGGTTGCCTCTGAGACAGGAGAGATTTTTGTCTCTACACATAAGCACAAGAAACGTGAGTCCCTTCCAGAACACATTTGAAAACATCCTGATTGCTTTTAGGGATAGAAGTTCTCAGGGCATGATAAACTGAAGGGCACATGTCCTCACAGACTTCTGTGATAAAGACAGGTACAGGGAACTAAATTTCTGTTCAGTCTGAAAGAGTGGAATAGAGAAATGGCACAAATGGTCCAACAAGAAAAAAGTAGATAAAAACAGACCAAGAGATTAAAATAGGAGTAAAATTTGAATCTAGAAGCAGGTATACTACCTCTCTAGACCTGGAGACTTCGCCTCTAGAACTTAGGCATCTTCTGCTGGTCAGCATTCTGTCTGGACAGCAGCATAGCTCAATAGTAAGTGCTTGCAGTACATGCCCAGACCAGCCACTGCAGTGGTCAAGCCTCAGCTGTGGCAAGCTTCAGCCATGTGTCTGTTCTCTTAGCAAATCTGAGGGTGGCTGAGGTGTTTCTTTTTATGGAATGTAAGCTGTGATTCCTGAGATGAGGTGGCTAGTTCTTAGAAAGGAACAAGATACAGATGTATCTTCAGCCTGGTAGTTTTCTGTGGAGCATCTTGGTTCTTCCCTTAAACTTTGTAAGTCACCACCTCTTTGCAATGTTGGCAGAGAACAAAATGGTGGTAAGCAGTGTCTTTTCACTAAGATATTACTTTCTATATACATTTTTGACCTCAGGTTGCTCCAGATAGTGAAGAGGGGGGAAATATCGAGGTCTGTTAGGCCTGCAGTAAAGAAAAGGATGGTGAACATCACACCACTTTTTTTGGAGTGGCCTAGGAGACCCACCTAAGGGAAAAGCACAGCCCAAGTTAATAGGACCTGCTTCTAGAGTATCGTGTTAATTATTAAGAAAATTGGCATAATTGGGCTCATTCAGTAGTAGGAATCTCACATGCAAGTTATTTTACTGTGTGTTTGACAAACCTGCAAACTACTGCTCTTAGAGGGTTAGACAGAGAAAAAAGAAAGGTTTTAATATGATGAAATTATACTAATGGGAAGTTCTCAACCTTGAAGACGGTTAGGATTTTTAATATGACCATTAAAAAGAATAATACTGCTCTTAGAAAACCTTTCTATTCAGAATGAATTACTTTGCTGGCACCCGACTGACAAAGACTTTTTTTGGTATCAGACACGACACTCAGGACACAAGGACACATTTTCTCACTGGAGAGCAACAGATTATTGCCTGCACTGCTGTTTTTAACATCACAACCTAAATGGCCTTTATGTTCTGAAAACAAAAAGCAGAGAGAAGAAAGAAAAGCTTTTGAAGAAAAGAATAATTTTCCAATAACTCCCATTAACTGTAGAGGTCATTGAGACAAAATGTATGGGACTAGAAATCCACTAAAAGCTACAGTACAAGGTACACTGAGACTGACAAGCCTTTCACCAAGTACTTACAAATGGGACTAATTGTTTAAACTTGTTAGCCATTGCCAGAGCCTCTGATCCTTGAGTCAGCTATGGAGGCTATGGCAGGAATCAATAAGGCATTGCACACAGTGAACTGCTAGACCATATAGATTGCCTGAAGGGAATTGCTCACTTCCCTCTGGTCTGGAAACTGAAAGCAGGCAGCTGAATCTCCAGAAAAACTGAGAGCACCAGCCTGGGGCATTTTGGGCAATGGTGAGGATAAGAAGAGGGAATAGAAATCCAGCATCAGAGATTACAGGTTGGACTTCCATGCTGTGGTGAAGCTTCTGGTAGATGTTGAAACATCATCTGCATTAAGAAGCTACTGACCTGAGGCTGGCACTTTTGTCTCGGAAATAACAAAATGCTTGGCAGCACCGTCATTGGTATGAACAATCTGATAGGCAACTACATATAAACTACAGCTGCTATGGGAAGAAGACACCCCCTAAGGCAAAATTCTGAACTGTTGGAGAAATTCCTTCTTTCCCATTGGCACATTTTGAAAGGCTCCTGTTACATTCATCAGCTGCTTTCAGGTGGAGTACTACAAGGTTTCAATTAAATGAAGCATGTTTTTGTAACAATTTTAGACAAGCTACAAATTGTAAGCAAGCTGTGGAAGAGAAGTGCTGGTACTTGCACACCAACAGACTTCGAAAGACAGAAAGAGGCGCCATTCTAGACCTAGTGGTCTCCTAGTCATCAGAGTTAGTAGTAGCCTCCATTTCTGTCCAGTGTTGCACAAAACATTGGCATGCACGCTACACCTCTAAGTTTTGAAAAGGCTCTTGTGGTCTCTCCACTTTTCCTTAGCTGCTCTTTAGCTTTTGTTCCCTTCATTCTAGACATTTGATAATGCAGTGCTATGTGGCAGCTGTCTGACCAATCCTCAGTGTTATTCTTCCAGACTGTTCACTCCCTTTCACCTCTCCTTTGTCAGCCCAAGACAACTGAAACAAATTCACATAATTTGTTTCAGTTTTTTGTCTAATTATTGTTGGGGGAAGACCAGTTCCAGAACACTCAATAGCTTGACAGTCAAAGAACTTCACAGTTTAAGGGAGAATTGAAAATGAAGATGCTTTTCTGATTCAGAAAGTGTATGGATGAACATATGCTATGCCAGATCCAGGCTCAAGTTTTAATAGGGTTATTATCTATTCTGAAGAAGGTGTGCATATGTGCTTCTTTCTTTCTTTCTTTCTTTCTTTCTTTCTTTCTTTCTTTCTTTCTTTCTTTCTTTCTTTCTTTCTTTCTTTCTTTCTTTCTTTCTTTCTTTCTTTCTTTCTTTCTTTCTTTCTTTCTTTCNTTTCTTTATTCCTTTTCTTTCTCTTTCTCCCCCCTGCCCCTTTTTCTCTTGTCTTGCCTTTCTAGTTTTCTCCATAGTTGTGTTTTCATACACAGTCGTGTAAAAAATTTAGAAACATTTTGTGAGTTAAAGATTGTCTTGTACAGGGATAGCCCCAATGACATCTTTCCTGCTGGAAAATGTTCAAATGCAGGAAAGGCAAAANTATCCTAAAAGAGATCCTAAAAGATACAGTAAAAAGCATCTGGTGTGGTTAGAGAAGATGACGAAAATAAGTTTCAGCCAGATAGTGTGGCTTGTTTGAGTTCTTAATAGGCTCTGCAGGACCTGTCTAAGTTTTTCAAATTCCTCATCAGATTGGGGATAACATTCTAGCAAACATATGTGCACCTGGAGGAAAACAGCAAAGTCAACACAGGTAAGCTGAGAACCATTATCATACATGATTTACAAGGAATTTCCTTAGTGAATGACGCCAGAGCCAACTAAGTGGTAATTATTGTCACATGTACATTATTTTGCACAGGAACTTGACCAGAAGGTTATTTCAGGTAATTGTAATTGGTAATGGCCAATCAATGTAGTAGGGTATTTGCTGTGATGCACATGACTGAAGGGTTCTGCAGTTAAGAAGTGGGCTGATTGTGCTAAACCCTATCCAGCAGTTTTTCTGAAAGATCATGGTATGACCATGCTTCAAGAAAGTGATAATGTTCAGAAAGAAAAAGTTTTTTGAAAGGAGTTTGAAAGGAGTTGTTTGGTATTCTTCCTTTCATTTGTTCTTGGACAGATTTACTCTAGAGGAGAAAGTACAGTTATACAGTGCTATGGCAGGTTATTAACTCTAAATAAAACTTCTCATTTATCTAGTTTTACATGGCCTTCAATTTCTGCAACACATGTCACAATCTTATCATTAATTGCTGGCAAGCATATGCAAGTTGATACCAGAAAAGTCCTTCAAATGCAGAAAAGCTTCCCAATGAGGTCAAGTCAGTCATAAGTGTCTTGGTGCAGAAGCAGTTGATGGTAAACACTAGCTAAATCTACAGAAGAGAAATCAATTCATTTCACTTACAAACCATAAGCCTCCTGCTTTCTTTTGCATAACCACAGTAAGGGCTCAGAAGCAGGGATATCAATAAAACCATTAAGCAGTAATTTTTCTATCTGTGATTCAACATCACTTTGACTGAACACCTAACACAGCTTTTTCAGTACTGGAGAATGTGTTTTTCCATAACTCTCTCAACTTCTTAAACTTCTGAAAATGTGCAGCAAGCATAACATGAAACCTCAAAACAATCTCTGCATTTATTCCACTTCTTCATGGTGAGTGACCATTCTGTCAAGTTGCTTTGACTGCCTAGTTCTCCCTGCTGCTACAGTGACCGATATAAGAGCTTGCCTTCTGTTGCTTTACACCATCAATTAATTTTGAAAGACTATGGGTAACTCTCCCTTGTGCTTCATCTGACCTTTTGTCATAAGCTTTGACTGAAGCCTTCTTCAGACAGTATTTTTGTATTCTCTGTGTATATGTCATGTATCTGAGTCCTGAGTCAGAACCCCTGGTTAACTGTCCAGAAAGTTAGCTGTAAGTGGTAATGTTAGAGGAAATGTTTAATTCTGTTTCTTGTGATGACAACTAAGTTACAGATAGGATATGTGAGTTTTCAAGAGTAAATTTACTGGAGAAGAAGGCAGTGATATGAATTAAGTTCTCATTATGACTGTTATTCATTGTGGGAAAAACTGGTGATGTGTTTTCTGATGATAGCAGTGCTGGATTCATCCTTACAGAGCAGGCTGCCCCCCTATCTTCATAACTCTGTTTTTGCTGTCCTTTGTACATTATGGCTGCGGAAGATTTTTGATTGAGGATGAAAAAACAGCTCTGAAGGTAGCCTGGGGCTTATGGAATGGTAAACTTAAAATTATGAATATGATTCCAAGTCTGCACCTTCATGTAGAGAAAGACTTCTAATTTTTGTAGCTGAGGTCTCCAAGTGACCCAAGTTCCTTTACTCTGCTTAGCATGAAGCTGTAGTGTTTTCAATCAGGTAGAGCTTTTCAAGATTGCTGCTGTTTCAGCAGTGGTTGTCAAACAAGGAAGCAATTAATTTGTGTATTCATATTGTATTATCTGAGATCAAGAAAAACATTTTAGCCAACCACAAAGAGAAAGATAACGTATTCCATATGAAGGGTGGGATATGGACTGAGCTTATGATAAATTGCACTATTTTCCCCAATACAGTTTAAAAGAACACCAATGTGTGCTGCAGAATAATATAAGGGATTGAGAGCAAGGCATCAAGACCTACTGTCAAAGAAAATAAACACTTCTTTTTGATATATTACCACACAGGTGCACAGCAGTGTGCTCCAGAGTTAGGTATACCTACTACTTAAGCAAACCTAAGCACTACTTAAGCAAATTGACCAGTGCATTCAAGCAGAAGAGGTGATGGTTCCACCTTCTGTAATAACTGGGATGAATAAATTAGGACAAAAATCTGTCACTGGGTAAGATAATTTCAAATTTAGTGACTCACAGAAATACAATTCTAGGTTAAAAAAACCAGCTAAAAAATGTGCAATTTTTATAGCAAATCCATGAATAACTAAATTACAAACTTTGCAACAATACAGTAATTTCTCATGAGGGTCTTGCACTTTGTCTCTTGTAGAACAATGATAAAAAAATCATGTACTGCTTATGTGGCTCATCATAAAGACAATGCTGAAGGGTTTGTTTTAAAGGTACTTGTTCAGACTTATTCATGGTTTAGTGTATTGTGACCTAGTTAATTCCTTTTAGTTAAAAGAGTTAGGAGTTTCACATGTTTGCCAAAGCAGCCCCCTTATTATTAGTACAATACAAAGAGACCTTAAACCTGGCAGATTCACATTTTTCAGGTTTCTTATTACAGTTTTAGAAGGGTGAAGGCATCTTTATATGAATTAAATTCAAGGCTCCATGTCTCAGAGTGTCCTTGGAGTATATCCCATCTTTATATTAATGGATACATGTCAAATAAAGATTCTGTGGACACAACTACATTTTGTTCTCCAAACCCTGTGTTTCATTGTGGAAATATTTCAGCCTATATTATATACTTTGATTTAACTACAGAATCTTAGAGACCAGTTCTTTCTCTTTTGCCTCTCTCCCTCTACGATAAGAATTGTTAGGGCAGTGTAGTTTTGTTTGTTCATTTGTTTTGCTAAAATGCATTCAGCTTTACACTTATGTGGAAGAAGGCAGATTAAATGTGTTTTTCACTTAGACTTGAAAACACAGAAATTTGGGATGGCCTTTGGTTTTAATAGGAGTTTGTTTAACAGCTAAGGCTATCCCTTAAAAAATTTTTTTAGGATAGCTAGTGGTAGACTTATGTTCACCCAGTTATTTTTTAGCATCAGACTAGCAGAATGTTCAATAGTTTGGATACCAGTATCTCATCTATGGGTCAAAGTGTAATAAAGAAGTATTCAGTTGTAAGCCTAAAACCTTGTGTGGAGTTTATGCCTAATTTCATTCCAATGAAAAATTAAGACATTCTTAGAAGTATGGGGAATTTCTGCTGGGTGATTTTTATCTGCTTTTTATCATACAAGCCACTAATCAGAGTATACATTTGGTAAGAACAATGTTTTCAAAGTTATCTGAAAGGGGAATGGCTTAGAGCATGGTCAATGGGAATACTTTCACTCATGACTAATCAGTCTAATCCTATGTTATGAAATTTGGAAGACTTGAATTAGTTCAGTTCATCCCAGACTGCAAGGTTTTGTGAAAACAACAAGTGATTGGCAGCAGCTTCATGAAAAAAGATGGGGAGAATATATTACTGCACTGCTCCTTGGCAAGCTAATATATAGGCAGATTGATGCAAATTGACAAGCAGATTGATGACATCGATTGCTTAAACTTATTTTGAGGAAACTGGCCAAAGGGTTCCTGCACTGTGTTCAGTTCAGTAGCTTGAAAAATACAAAATAGGCATCTTGATATGATCCTGGTTCCTATGTTGTTATTTTGATCTAATTCCTGGAAATAATGTTTTGGTAAATCAGTGTATTAGCCTGTGTATTCTTCTCACTAATCCATCTCATCTTGTCCTGGAATTAGAATCAAGAATGTATGGCACTAATTATATCAGATTTCTCTACCAACATGCTTAATCATCACTCTGTGGTATTTCTAAGAAAATAACCTTGAAAACATGCTCTTTATTCAGTATGAGACTGAACCCCATATCTCCTCAGCTTTTAAGGTAGGCTCTGACTGTAGATATATATATGCAGGTCAGATAAACAACCTCCTTTTGATGGATAGACACAGAGCATCCAAGATTTTGACAGCTGTAATTCCTGCAAAATTCCTTTCAGAATGTGGAACAAACTATATGCTCAACAAAATATTAAAAGTAAATAAAGGTGGCCATATTTTATTGCTGGATCAGCATGTTGCCTTTCCATGAGTCAGCTTAAAATTATGCTTTTATATGATGTTCCAATTTAAAGAATCACAGAAATTTCAGGTATTTTGCAATAGATTTCTGCTATTTGCATTTGCATTTCTTCCAGTGTTAATACAGAGTAAATGTACCTGGAGCAACACCCTATGGAAGGGTTAAAATTACTTTGGAATGAATGGGTGTGGGTGTGTGTGTGGATTGATTTATATTTGCCATATATATCTTTATTTCAAGTCCAGAGTTCCTGCAATATTTAATTATTTTTCTCTACTTTAAATGGAGTGCAGCATCTATTAAGCCTAATTAATTCCCCTGGAGGCTTGCAGGTTAATGGTAGAGTTACTAAAGGAGAGCACCATCTAATTGAGGGTAGCTTCTAACCAAAGATACATGTAGTTGCATACATCCACTTTCAGGGCTGAGTTAGTTCAATGAGCCATTGTTTATATTCGGAGATGGATGTGCTGTAGGCTTAGTTGACTCGAAGGGGACCAAGTCAACTTATCTTTGAGATTTTGTGACTCACAATTCCAGTGAGTTAGCAATTTTACCATTAACTTTCAATGGAGAAACTGAGGTACAAGTAAAAGATCTGACAGCTTGGGTTTTTTATGAAAATGCATGCCAGGCATTAACCTCAATCTCCCCCACTCCCAGTTGCCCTTGAATTCAACTACTCAGTGGTTTTGAAGTTAACACCTTGGCCTCTGAAATGTTTGAACTACCTTTCGAATTTATTAAGCAGTACGGAGCCTGAATAGAGAATCCGTCACTTTTCATCTTTCAGATATGAACTGGAGAAGAGGCTTTGACTTGGTCCCCATTGCTTGCAACAAATCCATGCAATGCTAGACTTGGGGAAGAGTGGATGGAAAGTTGCCCAGCTGATAAAGATCTGAGGTGTTTGCCAGAGAGATGAACATGAGCCAGCAGCCAGGTGAATGACATCCTGGGTAATATCAGAAATCACGTGTCCAGCAGATTAAAGAAGGGACTGTGCCCCTGTACCCAGCACTGGTGAGGTCACACCTCAAATCCTGTGTCCAGTTTTGGGCCTGTCACTCACTACAGGACAGACATCGAGCTGCTGGAGCATGTCCAGAAAAGGGCAAAGGCGATGGTGCAGGTTCTAGACTGCAAATTCTACAAGGAGTGGCTGAGGAAGTAGTATTTAACGTGGAGGAAAAGAGGCTTAGGGGCGATCTTACTGCTCCCTGAAAAAAGTTGTAGTGAGGTGGTGGTCAGTCTGCCACATAACAAGTGATAGCCTTGTGGGATGNAATCCTGTGTCCAGTTTTGGGCCTGTCACTCACTACAGGACAGACATCGAGCTGCTGGAGCATGTCCAGAAAAGGGCAAAGGCGATGGTGCAGGTTCTAGACTGCAAATTCTACAAGGAGTGGCTGAGGAAGTAGTATTTAACGTGGAGGAAAAGAGGCTTAGGGGCGATCTTACTGCTCCCTGAAAAAAGTTGTAGTGAGGTGGTGGTCAGTCTGCCACATAACAAGTGATAGCCTTGTGGGATGAGCCTCAAGTTGTGCCAGAAGAGGTTTAGATTGGATATCAAAGAAAAGTTATTCACCAAAAAGATTGCCAGGCACCCTAACACTCTGCCCAGGGAAGTGGTGGAGTGACCATCCCTGGAGGTATTTAGAAGACAGGTACATGTGACTCTTGGGGACATGGTTTAGTGGTGGGCCTGGCAGTGCTGGGTTTATGGTTGGATTTGATCATCATTTGAGAGGTGTTTTCCAATATAAACCATTCTATGGCTTTATAATTCTATGATTCTATGACTCATGCATGCTAACCTAGCAAACCTGGAAAATTCTGCTGTAATGTTTTGGCACTAACATTGTCATTGCAGCTGGTGTGTGGCCTTCAGGCAGAACATAATTGCAAAGTACCATCAGCAGGGCATTCCTGAAATAGTTGGAGAATTCCAAATAGTTGGAGAAATGTATATATGTGAATAATATGTGTGTTTTCACATTAACTTCTCTGGATCTGTTTGCTAGTGCATGTGTGAAGATCTGTGTATGGACAATTTCCTTCAGGAATCTATTTTCCAAAGTTTTACTGGATGAGGAAGTAGTCTTCGTAAAACTATGGTAAACGGAAAGCATGTTGTGATTGGTGAAGAAAGAGGGTTTTACCTATTATCTTGATAATCCAACTATTTGTGAAGATATGACAAGGAGCTCTTATAAAGTTATCTGCTATATTTTAGATATGAATTATTGTTGCGGTCTGTCACACAGGGAAAAACTTAAAAGAAAAAATTAAGCCCCCACAATAAATAAAAAGGACATACCTAGAATATGTTTTATTTTCCAATAACTTCTGCTGAGAAGCATAAAGCTCCTTTGAGATTCTCATTTTTTAGCAGAAATTCCCACTACACCAACAAACAATGTATTATTATAATTTTCACCCTTTTCTTTCTGGGAGTTATTAATTATGCATTTTTAATTTTTTTTTCTACACTCCCCATCTTAAGTGGTTCTGCTAGTTATTTCACATGAGTTATTCCATATAAAAATGCCATTTTTCCTAAACATAGATTTGTTATTCTGCCTGTCTTAGCAAGCAGTAAAATGAGATGAAATAAAATGCCATCTCTTGATGCTCTTGATGTCTGCTCCTAAGGATCCCATAGCCAAAATCAGATCCTGCAAAATATTTGGGTCTCAACTGCTTTCATTGTTCAACACAACTTAGGTACCTCACTAACCCTGATGGCTAGGGCTTTTGACTACAAAATGCAAAGACAAATCCCTAGCTCCATATCTAGACCTCTAAAGGTGTAACCTGATTTTCAGGAACACACAGCCATTTTCAACAGGACTAGAAGACACTTGGTATTTCTGAGAAACACAAAATCCTATGAAGCTTAAATAAAGGTTGACTTTGACTTATTTGTATCTTGCCCCTGCTCTGAGGAGGACAGCAATGCATTTCCTCCCCTCTGATAAGTGCACCTGAAATAACTTAGAGAAAATGATGCTTTCTGCAATATTAAACTGGCCATTTGTGGAAGGAGACTCTTCTGTGAACAAACAGAACTACTGTAAAAATGAGTCACTAAAGCTGTTTTAAAAGCAAAAGAAACACAATAATGCAAAAATTGGATGTAGAAAGTTGTAGTTAATTTGACATCACCTTTCTGCAGATATTCCCACTGACTTGAAAATGGAGTAGGTAACCCCCATTTTTAGAAAAGGGAAAAATGACCTTCAGGATCCACAGGCTGGTCAGTCTCACTTCCATGGCCAGCAAGATAATGAAGCATATCCTTCTAGAAGCTATGCTTAGGCACATGAAAATTAAGGACAGTGAACATGGCTTCAGTAAAAGCAAATTGTACCTGACAAATGTGGTGGCCCTCTGTGGTGAGATTACAGTGTTGGTGGATAAGGAAAAAGCAACTGACACCATTTACTTGGAGTTATGCAGTGTTTTATGATTTCCCACACAACTTCTTTATCTCTAAAGAGGAGAAACATGGATTTGGCAGGTGGACCTCTTGTTGGATAAGGAATTGTCTGGATGGTCACACTCAGAGTGTTGTGGTCAATGGCTCAATGTCCAGGTGGAGACCAGTGATGAGTGGTGTCCTCAGGGGCTGGTTTGGGACCAGAGCTATTTAACAGCTTTGCTGGTGACAGGGACAGTGGGATGGAGAGCACTTTCAGCATCTGTGCCACCAACACCAAGCTGTGTGGTGTCAAGATGGTGGAGGGCAGGGATGGCATCCAGTGGGACTGGGAAAGGCTTGAGAGGGGGACCCATGTGAAACTCTTGAAGTTCAATGAGGCCAAGGGCAAGGTCAGGGCAATCCCAAGCACACACGCAAGAGTAATCCAGAGCAAGGAGCAGCTGACATGGCTCAGTTAAACGTTTGCTGCTAATATCAAGTAATACCCCTTAATACTTACCTGTTCTCTTGGTGCAGATTTAAGCTGTGGTATTATGCTAATGTACATAAGTAGCATCTTCTCCTTGCAAGCAGAAAAACCCTAAACCCACCACAACCAACTTTGAAAAAATTCTTAGTAGTTTTAAAATTCCATGACTTTGGTCAAAGGACTGAGAAACCAGGTATTAAGGATTTCAGGCCTGTCAGAAGCTTCTTCCAATAAGAGGGCTTCTGTCATTCACAGTTGGGCACGTTCAAGTTTTCCTGCATTACTTACCTTCATGCTGACAGCTTGAGTGTCTCAGGGGACTGTGGGATTTTCTTTCCCCTTTTTTTTCCTTTCAAAGTGTTTTGAGTGTCAGAGGGAGCTGAGGAGCAATGTGAAGGAGTGAGAATGAGATGGGTTTTTCGGTGTTTCAACTACTGTCTATTAAATTTCAAACAAAATATTGGCAATTTGTTAAGCTTTTCCTCCCTAACTAATATTTAAAAGCATTCAATTAAGGCTGCATAATGTGTTCAATGAGTTAAACCACCCCATGATATTAGAAAAATATTACATATATAAATAAAATACATCAAAGCATTAAAAAGCTATTACACACTCTGAACATAAAATGGCAGAGTAATGATGGATCCTGCCATGCAGCAAACATATTCAAAAATATTATCTTCCTGGTAATGAAATGCCATCCGTTTCATTTTAAGCTAAATACATTAGACATATCAGTGGAGTCTGTGCTGACACAGCAGCGAGTTGAAATTGAAAATCTGAAATTATATATATGATTGGACACAGTGTTAAAGTAATTTATAGGAAAAACCACAAATGTGCTGGGTCTGCACCTTTTCGTGAACTCATTTTAGAGAATCAGATAGAGGAAAACTCTACCATTTCTAATGTGCAGTAGAATGGCAGTTTGCCAGGACCCCAATATATTCAGTATGAGGGGCGAAAAGGAGAGAAAGAAGGAAAGAGGCTAGTGAGACTTGATTCAAATTACAACAATTCTGCATAAGCCATCAAGAAAATGGCATTCGTTTTCATTGCTCTGACCTAATATGATATAGCAGCTGTAGGAACTATATTAGCTATCAAGACAAGAGGGAGATAACGGGGAAACATTTAGAGAGGAACATCAGGATAGGGCTAATTTCAGCTCAGCTGCAGATGCTTTGCATACTTTGCCATGAAGAGCAAAGTGGCAGCGGGAATCATTATGACAATCATCTGATACTCAAAGTTTAGGTTGAATTTGGTTTCTGCTGACTGGAATGGAGCCTCAATTATTATGAACACGCACACATACACACATGCTCAAACACACACCCCTGCCCTTGATGCACACCGACAATTTTCCCTCTCTCATAAGTCTTTTAGTTTTCCTGGCTGACTCCTCTTCAGTCAGCTAAAGAAAACCAAAGAAACAACAAGCATCAGAAAAGGTTTTGTCCTTGGAACAGCTCTCTAGGCCTTACTTTCAAATATCTTTTACCTTATTTCTTTTAATTCTTTCCTGAATTCAGAATGCTTTTTGGGAAAAGGATTGAAGAAAGATGCAGTAACCTACTATTAACATATTGATTCAGTCCTAGCATTGCTATTACAGTTGTCAGTGTGATGATTTATAGCTTTATATTTATTTATTGCTTGTTAATCAGAAAGAAGATAATTGGTGTGATGCAAAGTATAGACAGATGTTTTCACAAAGCACTTACTTGCTGAGCAGATCAGACACAAAAGTTATTTTGGGATTTTACGTTAGTATCTTTATCTCTAACATATATCCTAGATTTGCCTGATTTTTTAGAGCACCATTGTCCTGATCAGGCTTTGGGTGACCTAGCTGATGCCTTCCATTACCTGAAGGGAGTCTGCAGGAAAAACTGATAAAGATGTTTTCCAAAGGCTTTCCACCAGACAGGGGAGAATGACTTCAAACTGAAAGGTTTGGAAAAACTTCTTCAGTGTAAGGGTGGTGAGGCACTGGAACAGGCTGTCCAGAGAAGCTGCGTATGCCCCATCCCTGGAAACGCTCAGGGACAGGTTGGATGGTGTTTTGAGCAGCCAGGTCTAGTGAAAGATGTCCCTACCCATGGCAAGGGGTTTGGAGCTAGTTGGCCTCTAAGTTCCCTGTCAACCCAAGCCTTCCATGATTCTGTGATTCTGTGATTTTCTTCAGAGATCACAGCAATCAGAAAACATGAAAAGAAGCGATGCTCGGGTCTTTGAAATATGTTTCATATAGTTAGATTGCACCATTGCTCTTCTGAACAGCAGTAAAAAAGTTCTTAGCTTTGACAACAACATATAAACAGTGTATCTTCTTTACTCTGGATGGATGCTGCTTGTTTCTAATACCAGTGAATGTTATCTTCTAATTTTTTTTGTTATCTGATTATTATAAAGAGAGTATTGCCTTGTTGATGGAACATCTACAGTGTGCGTAGAAGCAACCCACTGCAGAAACTGGTAAGTCATATTCTGCTCATCTGGAAGCTGTGTCTGCATTTTTATTGCACATAGGGAAACAAAACTATGCACATTGCTATTGCATTTTTACCACCTTGTCCTCACACAATGTTCTTTGATGTTAGGCAAATCCATTTTGCTCTGTGCATGTCAGAGAAGATCTATCACACCATCCTCCTGGAAGCTCAAGAAGAAAACAGAAATGTTCTGTAACATATTTGTCTCTTAGCTATAAATCAGATTCTTCTTCACAGCTCCTGTCTGATAACTTCACTTCTAGTTCCACATAGTGTCAGGTTCCCTCTTTACACTGTTGGGACGTAACTTTAAATCCCCAGGGGCTCTCACTCATGTTGGATCTCAGAGGCACATTTCTAGTTTGAATTTGGGATCTTTAGAGGTCTGATTTAGGGTGCTTCTGTGCACTTCCTTTCAATCTTCTCAAAGAAGATACCACAGCACTTTTCCTTTTAGAAGCTCCTCTGATAATGATATAATGAAAGAAAGATAACTTCATTTTAAAAGGATTATTCATTAGCTTTCTTTTCTGTTTGGTGTTTTTTTTTTTCTTCAGTTTGTCCCATGTACCATGGAAAAAGTTCATGCTCCAAATGGGAAGTTTTGACACTTTTTGAGTATGACTCTCTACCTTGGGTATCCTTGATAAGCCTAAGAAGGGCTGATGTTGAGTGGAGCCTTTTCCTAATTTTACAAGGCAGCTTTGTGGGCCATTCTCTCCTGAAGAACTTATGAAATAGAAACAGGATACATAAATGAAGATAGCATATATCTTGGAGCTACAGTGTAGGACAACATTTCAGCACTTCTCTGTTTATGTTTGTATTACTGCTACTGACAAAAATATTTCCTCTGCTACATTCCCTTATATATTATTGTCAGTGCTAAAAGTATTTTGAAATAAAATATTCAAAGAACAAGAAGGAATTGTTTCTGTCTCTCTTGGTTCTGATTATGTTTGTCCCAGAATATTTAGGAAATGTAAGAACTCCTACTCAATGCTGCATTTACATCATTTAGTGTTCATGATAATAAAATGAGGGCCATTACTTTTAGCAGTTCACCTGGTTTCCGTCAGTGAAATGCTTTCTGGATATGTCACTTGATATTTGTAGGAAGAAGGACTGAAAACACAACGTTTCTTCTTGGTAACTACTTATTAAACAAAATTAATTCTGATGTTCAAGGAGATCAAAATTAATGAATTATTACAAATCTGAAATCAGCATTTTACAACCTACATATGTGCTGGTGGATTTGCATACAAAAGATGGAAGGACACAACTATGAATCTTTGCTCTTTAAGGATCATTGAATGGGTTTTCTGCTGGAAAAAGTGAGTTCTCTTATTCTCTCTGTCAGCCTGGTGATGGGTCACAATTTTTTTTTTTATTCTGCTACTATTATTATGTTTCACATGTTACTTGGCCTGCAGGTTTAAAGGGAAGCATGGCATTTCTTTGCAAACAAAAATTCATTGCATTCCCTGTGACATAAAACTGAAGATAACATTGTTTTAACAGGGATTTAAACAAAATACAGATCAAATAAATAAAATGAGAAAGGATGATGACTCACAAAATTACACATTTTGGCAAATTAGTTAGCAGCTTACAGAACTGAACATCACTAGTACTCAATGGGATGTCAACAACCCCACGAAGAGTGAAATAGAAATATGCTAAGATGGTCTACTGCAATCCCACAGTAGGGTATTGGCGCCGCCCACCTCAGTCCACTCAAGTCCTTCCCACCCAGTTAGCCCACGAGGTGGGTGGAGCGTCAAGAGTGGCCCTCTCCCTGGAACTTCCAAGACCCAGGGTGAGGGTAAGGTGCAAGTCTTATTGGTAGCTGTCAGCGTCTGGGAGAAGCAAAGAGGCAGGAGGGTCCTTTCTGGGTTCCAGGGCTTTACTGAGGAGGTGGGTAGCGGAGCAACCATTACAGGAGAAGGGAAACCAAGAAAGGCAAAAAGAACAGCTCTGCACAAACTTAAATAGGGGCCCCTCCCCCATGGGAGGGTACAACTCAAAAACCAATGGGAAGAACTTGGGGGCGTTACAATGGGAGGGATTCAGGGTACAGAGAACAAATAAGGAGGGACAAGGGCGGATCACAACTTTCAACATTCAATCATATAACAAGAAATGGCAAACTGACATGGAACTTTCTTGAACGAGGGGTGTGGCCAGGAGGGATTGTCAACTTGGTGGGTAGGGGCTAGGGTAACTGACAGGGAAGGGTCTGGAACAAAGGGAGGGGTTTGGGCTAACAGACAGGGATGAGGGCGGGAAGGGGCGGCCCGGACCAGACCAAATCAACAAGGGATTACATAGGGAAAAACCATTTCAACAAGTATAACGAACAGATTCATAGCACAAGAAAGTAACAAACTACAACAGGGTATTATCAGGCAAAGAACAGAGAACATCACTGATGGACTATCTAGATAGACTTATTCTCTGATAATCATTATTAACTCAGCACCTTTCTTTTATTAAATAAGTGTTTCATTGGATACTACTTTATTTACACCATAACTGGCAGACTTATTCAGACTGCAGACAATTGACAGGCATTTTTGAGAATAATGTTAAACTAAACTAAATTAATCTTGTAAATGTACCCAAACTATTTTTATGTCTGAAGATAAAATAAGAAAGCTAGTAAATTATTTGGACATCCTAAAACAACTACACACACTTGAGAATTAGAAAAAGCTTTCAATTTTGTACGTTTTTCTGAGATTTGTTTTTGATATCCAGGCATGGTTTCAGAGGAGGTATTTACGGCCTCTGCCAAAATATTGGGCCAGATCCTTATCTCTGCTATATTGTCATAAACATGGACTGTCTTGTTGATTTCAAGGAAGTTACTGCAGGTTCATGTCAGTGTGTGTAGCTCAGAATGTCCGAGCTCTACTGACGTGGACAATATTCAGTTTAGATGAAAGTGTCATCACAAGCTTGTGTAACTTTCCTGTTGTGTGTTATTTTCTAATTTGTATTTTTCCTTGCAAGGGGTGGTTATGTTACTGGTGCTGTACTAGCTACCCATGTTTGTTCCAATTTTGCTCTCAATTTTACCAGGGATGGTCTCAGGTAGCAGCATTCATACTGGACCAACTTTTGCCTTAAATCTGAACACGAGATCAGAGATTAGCCAAGCTTATTATTATTAACAGAGTTAGTTACTGTTAGTATAAGAATAACTATAAGGAGTTTCGTGATAACAAAAATGAGCATAGATTTTGCCCTCCATAAATGTGGCAGCTGGAAAGACAGGCAAGTCCCTACAACCATGGGACAGACTGTCTTTCCTCAGAGATAGCATATCACCAAACATAAATGCAGCTAACTGTTTACAATTTTCCTGTATTTTCTTTCAAAGCTTCTCATGTGCTCAATATTTCAAATTCTGACACTTAGGCAGTAAATGAGATAGAAAATCTTGTGTAGAAAGATTTAGACAGAGGCAAGTTCCTTTACTAAAGGTGTAATAATACGAATAAGAATAGGGATTAGGGTTGTTAATCTGGCTGTAATGGGGGTTCGACAGCATAGGAAAAGAACCCCGAAAAACTGCAGGTGCTTCTCTATATCTGGTAGCATGCAACATCAGAATCCATGGGGGTTTTTTTGGTTTTTTGTTTTGTTTTTTTTTTTTCTTTAACTCCTGAACTGGTGCTCAGTGCACTGGAAAAAAATTCTGTTTCTTTGTCCCATTTAATAGGCAGCAGAAATCCCAAATGTCTTGTCTAGAAATGCCTGATAAGAAGAGGGTGTTTTTCTGCAACTAAATGAATAGAATTACCATGAACAAATCAAAATGTCATCAGTGACAAATCTAGATAAAAATGTGATATAGGGCTTTCCCCATGTTTTATGGCAATTTGCATCATTTATGGCAGACCCTTAATGATGCAAGTAGTCATCAAGTAGGATATTTCAGGCCACTGAAATATCATAAAACTGCAGGAGAAATAAATTATCATCCCAGAGCTTTGTACTCCAATGGCTGTTGTGAGGAATGAACGTAAACCAGTCACAACGGTTCCACAAGTTTCCTGGGCACCATGCCAGCCAGAAATTATTTCATTACAGTAATTCTTTGTTGCTGCCAAAAAAGTAGACAAAAGACAAGCTCATGTATTATATTGATCAGACTGAATTAAAAAGCTTATATGATCTGGGATTTAAAAAGAGTGATAAGAAGAAAGAGAAAATAATGATATTATTGAACACAGAAATATAATTTTGTAATTTTTTTGTTATTAGTTGTTTTCTGATTTCAGTAAGACTTTAAAACCTTTTTATCAAGGTCTGAAATGAATATATTTGACCAATTGAGAGAACAGATAATGTCCTTTTCACAGAATAAACATCTGACATTTATTTGTAAGAATCAAGCTTGACTCTGCACTATAATCTCTGACTTTATCAATGTGTATTTCTTCTACTCACTATGCACTTCAAATATAATTTAAAATTCTTATGAATTAAAATTAATTATAATTACACTTTAAATGTTTATTTTATTGTAAGCCAAACTGGATAAGTTTGGCATAAAATATGTTCAAATATATCTATTTAGGCTGAGAAGGCCTATTCTGTGTGCTAATTGATAGTCTATTGTTTCCTTTCCTTTCCTGCTTTTCTTCACCTAGGAATCTGATTCTTTTGTGGGTGCTACATGTCCTCTGCTCCAGGCAAAATTGATAGGGATCACATAGTTATCTAAGCCATTTTCAAATTTTGCAGAGAAGGTAGTTTGGGTGCTTCATTAACTGCTTAGGAACCTTACCTTTTTTACAATTCATCAGTACGTTTTACATGCACAGACAAATATGGTGTTAAAGCCATATAAAAGAAATCACGTTTTTTTTTCTGTGTCTTTCAGAACACTCATGTTCTACAACAGTGTAAAGTCTGTGTATTTTGGTACCCATTTATTCAAAGTTATTCGAAAGTTCTCTGCACATAGTCCTGGACAATTGACCAAGCAGTCCTGCTTGAGCAAGGTGGTGATCCAGTTGACCTCCAGAGATTCCTTCTAATCTCAAACATTCTGTGATTATGCGGCTTTAATATTTGTTCATCATGAACCTACCTCAAAGATGGTTAACAGAATGGTTCCATAAATGGGAAAACACATAAATAGCAGGCAGTGGCAAGAGTGGAGGGACAGATCTTGGAGCAGGCCATCCTGTCAGCTTGTGTATGACTCATATACTAAGTGTCTGAAACAAATGTATTTCTGGAACATTCAGCTCTCTGCTGACTGATAATAATCTGTTGTTTTCAGCTGTGAAAAATATAGAGTGTGAAAAGTCCTGAGTTCCCCATGTACTGAGACGCTGCCTCCTAATTACGTTTTGGCTGTGATGCATGTAGTGGTCTATGGCTGAAGCCAGCAGAGCAAGAAAGGTGAACCTGCGCAATGCAGATTTTGGGGGCAGCCTTTAGGTGGGGTTACCCAGCCTTACTGTGCCCCGTCTTCCCTTCCCTACAGAGATGGCTCTCTCTCCAGCACACCAGGCTCAGAAATTCCTATGCTGTGTAGGTAACTAGGAAACCCTGAAAATCTTGAAGTGCCTTGGAGGTGGCGGGTTTCTGGCTGCTGTTCTTACAGCACAGGAGGGCTCTGTAATCCTTCAGGGTTGAGAAGTCTGCAAAACAGCAGAGCACTACTACAGTGTTACAAATGGCTAAACAATGAACAAATGAAGCTAAATGTAACCTGTCCAACAAGGTCTGTGGCAAGGATATGAACCTGAAGCCTACAAAGTACTTGGGAAGGTCAGCTCAGAAATTGTATAAGCAGAAAATGTTTTTGAAATATCTTCCTTTCCCGAAAAAAATTATTTCAAAAAAGAAAAAAAGAGAAAAATCTAGTATAAAAATACTTTTTGTCTGTGATTTTTAAAAGCAAAATTGTCATTAAAGAGTAATAAAAAGAATCTGGTGTAATTTTTTTGGTAAATAAAATTTCCAAAAAAAATTTTAACTTTTTTTCTTCATCTTTAATGCACTGAATGAAGAAGTTTAAAATAATTTTATTTTCACTCTTCCTTTCATAGTGTAGAAGTAATCTGTCTATTTTTTTTTAATGAGTGTTCTTATAACCTTATCTTTTCGAAATTATCACAGATTTGTTTTTCTTTCAGATTAGATGAGAGTTTAAAAGGGTATCTGTAAAGGTTTTATAATATCTGAGATGGCTTTATTATTATTAATATCACAAGAAGAATTGAATTATGGGCTGTGCTAGTTTGACCTGGGGAGGAGAAACTCAGAGAGAAGTTCTCTCTGTGAGTACTCTCCTGGGAGTTGATAGTGACCAATTGGAGGCCGGTTTGGTTATTGACAGCGTGAAGAACCAATTGGAGAAAGTTAGTTCGCTCCGTGAACACACATTTTGAAGGAGGTAATCCGGAACTGAGCCCTCTTGGCTTTTCCGGCAGCAGTGCAGCTAACAGGGCCCTGGCCTGGCTCCACTGCAGGCCTGTGGGCCTGGCAGGGGGCCGGGCCGGGTCCCCTGTCTGGGGAGCTGGCATGTCCTGGCAGAGAGGGAGAGAAGGGGGGTGGCCATGGACAGTGACCAGAGAGACTCAGACTGATGTAAAATCCCAGCCGCTTTCCCCCCCCTCTCCTTTTCCAGCCTGGCTGGTTTCTGAGATCCTGGCAAAGCTCCAGCATTGTAATCTTAATTTTTTTTTTCTTGTCCCTGTGCAGAAGTCTTAACTCCTTCAATGCTCAGATAAGACTTGCAAACTTTTTCAATCCTCTCCGAGTGAAAGGGAAAAAGGAGATATCCTGAAGTCAGTGAAGCAAGAGCTAAGTCTTAAGTTTTTTAGATGGAAGGAGAATGAGGAGATGCTGTGAAAATGGCTGAAAATCCTTTTGTAAGATTGTAGGGATGAACTGATGTACTGAATATTCCTATAAACCATGGAAAAAGACATGGGGGGGGTT
>VWZS01005153.1:0-50605 GCA_013397075.1 Rhabdornis inornatus | reverse complement strand
ACGTTCCATTCAATAAATCATTTGACCAAAAGCACCTGTATTGAAAATCTTTAGTCCCAAGGAAAGAAGGGGATCTCGGTTTTCTGAGAATGAAGCATAAACAGAGAGGAAAGAAATAAAGAGAATCTTTGCTTTGGAACATTTCATTCTTAAAAGTAATACCCCATGAATTCGACATGGCCCACAAGTACAGCTTTGGGAAGGCTGTGGAGTTGGGAGGAGTGCCACAACTGCAGATACTGGGCAGACGCAAATCGTGAAAATGAAAACATGAGAGGACTGTTTTCTACCTTCTTGTGGAAAAAAATCCCTATAGCCTAACAAGAGGAAACTTCTCTCTCCGAAGTGAACAGAAAAGGGACTATTTAAGTTGGGAACTGACTGAGTAGTTTTTTGTATGTTTGTTTCATTGTTATGGAGGCTGGGAGAGGAAAAGAAGGAGTGGTCTGAAAATCTTATTCTGAATTATTTTTTTCTTTCCTTCTTTGTGTAGTTAATAAATTTCTTTTTATACCCTCTTAAGTTTTAGGCCTGCCTTGCTTCTGCTCCTGGTTCTGTCTCACAACAGAAAATAAGTATGTTTAAATTGGCAAATCAAAACCATAATATGGGCATATAATTGTAATATTTATAAATGATAAAATAATTTATTTTCTTCAGGAAATACCTAATTGCCCAGTAGAATTAAATGCTGGAGGCTATTATAAAGGCAAAGATTTTAGAGAAGTTAAGGAAATTTAGATACAAGCCAAAGCCCATCATCCATAAGAGAAATATAATTGAATTTTCATATGTATGTCATATATATTGCCTAATTTAATTAGAAAAAGCCTGAGCAATTCACAGACTATAGTGAGAAGGAAGCAAATGAAAGGCAGTTTTCTGTAATTCTATATAGTCTTGTGTTTTGTCCTGAAACAATATCTACTACTTCTGTAAAAACCTCCTTCCAGGTGAGATGCAGACGACCAGGAACGTTTTTGGGCTATTCCACATTGAATCTTACCTCTATATTTCCCTGTAATTTTTTCTGTGAGAAGAAGTTTTTATGAATTGTGGTGCTAGTAACAGTGATTAAATTTTCTATTTATTGGCATTAATTATGTCCAAGGCTGTACAATTTCAAACTCGTTTTTCACATTTTCATTTTCTTGTGCTGTACTTGTATGTAGCCACCTGTGTTCTTAAGTGTTAGAGATTTCAGGCACTACCTAGACATTTATTTTGTGTCTTACTGAGAACCAGTAGCATAGTCTCTATCATTTAATTCAAGTTAAATGACCAGCAACTGCAAATTGAAAAGAAGTCAGGGTAGTCCCCTTTTCTCATATTGGCACATGCTGTTTCCTGTTTCTGACAAAAAGTGTTCTCCTTAAAGCACTTTTTAATTCTGGATGGCGTTATAATGTATATGTTATTATTTTGTTGTTTTTCTTATCATCGTTATTCCTTCATGCACCCCATCATGATAAAGGGTTTCAGCCATGTTTTCAGAATATGTCCATTCAAACCTCTTCAATTAATCAACATTTTAAGACATCCAGAATCACTTTTTTAGGTACAGTCAATGTTTATGGACTTCTCAGGCAAAGGGCAAATGGGTTAAGTAAAGAAACAAGACTGAAAAAGTTCTTTCACACAGGTAGCAAGAAAGAAGAAATACTCTACCTAAGATAAGTATCCTGTAGAACTGTAGTGAGGGAAATTATTTTAGGAGTGAGAGATGACCTTTGGAATCCAATTTAAGACCAGAAAAGGAGTTAAAATGGGAGGAGAGTATGGAGGAAACTACTCTATATTGTTATCCGTAATAGTAAATGAAATGTTTATTACATTTTAAATCTTGATTGTAATTTGCCCTCATTTTTTTGTTCGTGATAGCAGGTTAATGTAATAAAAATGGGGAAAAGCAAGGCAGGAAATATCATCGCTACCCCTGCAAACCAAACCTTTTGTTTCAAGTCACGATATGAGCCAATCCAGAAAGGAGACCTGGATCCAGGATTGCCAGCGCCCACTGGTCTGGACACAGTGGACACTGTGTCTGCACATCCCTTCCAGACTCGAGACTGGGTCTGTGTGAAGTGGTGGGACAGTGATCCTCTACAAGCCAAGTGGAGAGGACCATTCCAAGTTCTGCTGACCACCTTCACCACAGTCAAAGTTGCTGGCAAAGGACCCTGGATTCACTACTCAAGAGTTAAGAAAGCTTCTGCTCCTGAAACAACTGTAAAAACAAAGACTGATGGAGACAAAAACATGCTTTAAATTATTCCTCTTCTGTGCCTAAAGAACTGTTCATGATAATCATTATTCTTCTTTGCATGATATCTGACTGTGCAAGGACTTTACTACTGTTAGATATTTTTTACTGTTAATTATTATTTATTATTGTTAGTTATTTACTGTTGCTAGGTATTTATCTATTGTTAGATATTTACTGTTGTTAGATGTTTATTATTGTTAACTATTTACTATTGTTAGATACTTCTCTGTTATTAAATACCTATTATTAGAAGATATTTAGAATAGAGACTTGACAAGGTAAAGGCCTTGTCAAGCCTCTAAAGGGGGGAAATGATGCCTTAAGTTTTAGCTTTCATATTTCTCAGATTCTGTGCTGTCTTGGTGTGGAACTCTGAACTTCATATTAAGTGTTAATAAGTTCTCTTCACAGGGTAGTTAAACAGAACAATTCTTTTCCAACTTGAGAACCAAGGACAGCCTCAGGCCCAAAAAGCATAAACAACGGGGAACTGAAGAAAGCAGTCTGGTAGGATGGGACTTCATAACCTGAAACTGCAATTGGACAATTAACCCCAAAATGTGAATGAACCAAAGCTTATAAAAGTGTGAAAACTCATGACATGCTGTCCGTCTTGGGTGGGCTTGTGTACTGCCCAAGGTGTATCCTTTGAAGGTCTTTTAATAAATACCTACTTTATTCCTTTAACACTGTCTAGCCTCTGTTCCAGGTCAGCCTCTCTAGGTATCACTCAGGCTTAATTTAAAAGAAAATTCTCTCTGTTTTAAAAGCCAGTTTGAGTACTTACAGTTCTGACATTACTTATTTTCTGCTTTTATAACCCCATACTTTTGTATATAGGGACATTTTTGGAGTAGTTTTAGGGAAGATGTAAACACTTTTGACCCTTTATTTGTGCAGAGGCTTCTCTGGACTAAAGTGATATTGCTCCTATGGAATGGTATAGAATTGGAGTATAACAATATTTAACATCCAATAACGAATCAAACTGTATTTAACATTCAGATAATTTTTTCTAACAGAGTTTGAGACTCCTAAAATTAAAATAGCTCTCCCAGTGATAGTTTGCCCTTTACTTATTATTATTATTAATTACAATTTTATACCTCTATTATTTCACAAAATTCACAATGGCTTACTGCATCACTGAAGACAGTTTTACAAGCAAAGGTGCTTGCTTATCTGTTTCTTGCATTCTGTTAAATATTTCTTATTCCTTCAGACTGTGCTGCAAGGACCATTTCACTGTCCCCCTTGGCTTCTGCATCTTGCTTCCAGCATGAACAGACAGGTAATAACCATTCAGCGGGGCCATTACCTCTTCTAAAGACTATTATCAAAATGGTCATTATACATAATGAAGATTATTACAGGCAACTTGAGATTTTTTTAGATACATCACTACAATAATAGGTGGCCCTTTTTAGACATATGTTGGTGGGAATAATAGTAGGGCACAAAACACGGCAAATGATGCTTTTTATCAAAACTTTTTCGGTTTTTAATGTATTTTCTTCTGGATTCTTGTGATATTTACAAAACTTCTGTGAACACCACCTGTTGGGAAGTTTATCAAACTGTAAGTGTAGCTATGAAGAGTTACAAGTTTAGAAGGTCGATGAGGTATATTTTCTTCTTAAGAAGCTATGAAATTACAAGCGGAAAAAAAAAGATATAATACACCAGTTTTCCAGGTGGGCATATAATTACCAAAAGAGCAAACCCTCTTTTTCTAGACAATCTCAAACTGATTCCCTATAGAATAAGAGACCATATGAAACCACTACTTTTCTTTTTACTGTAGTAGTTGTTTTACAATTTATTATATTTCTTTTTCCTTTCAAGACTGAAAAGCAAAATCTTAGCTTATCCAAGCATTTTCTGCAGAGAACTCAAACCTAAACCTTGAAGAGAGATGTCTTTTCATTCCTGTAACTTTCACTTACTATCCACATCAGTTACAAGTGTATTGCTTACAACACTACTTCCGTATGATCTGACCCACTGCAAAGAGAAATGCCAAACGAACCAAATTGGGTTCATTTCTTGGGTTTGGCATAAATTTTTCACATAAATAGGCTGGGTGGTGAGGGTGAAGAAGTGGTGATCTTTTCTCCAGATTATTCATGATTCTCCTCCAGAGGAAACTGGTGTTATTTATACCCATCCTTTGAAACTTTCTGTGTTAGCAGGCACAGCTCCAGTGTGCCAGATTTATTTTCAACTATGTCTCTGTTCCTCTCAGTTCCATCCAGTCTTTAAATCACAGTTCAAAGTAACCCTGTGCTAATAAGAGATGTGTTGATATGAGATTTTTATGAGAATTTTCCTTGCCTTGGTTATCCCTGCTTCATGTTGATTACATGCCTTTCTTCTTAAAGAACATTCTCTCTTTCTTTTGGGATATATGCTCTGCCTACTCTGCTTCTGATAATGGCATTTTTATCATTTGAAGGAAATTCCCCATTGCATTGCTCATCTCTCAGGTTTTGTTTTGCTGAAGTGTCTGTGTCTCACTGTGTTTTTCTGACACAGCCCTGGCAAACAGGAGGGCACTGACCTTTGAAGTGTGTGTGAACAGGCAGTGGCAGAAGAATACAGGCAGTGGCAGAAGAATTTAGGCAATAACAACTGCAACGAAAAAGGTGACCAGAAGACAGATTCTGTTCTGCAGTATGTTTTCCGGGATCCTGTTTAACAATGGAGGCATTTTTTTCACCACTTCAGTGCTCTTTAATATCCAGCTTATATAGCCCAGTAACCTTTCCTAGCCTTTCATTTACCAATTGGAAAATTATGAGAATATAAATATGTGCCTGGCTTGCAGAGGGGCAGAAACAAGGACTCCTGATACAGCTTTTACTTTAGTGTCTTGTGCAGTTCACCTGCACAAGAACAAGACTCCTCTGAGCAATGACAACATCTGTGCCATCCTGTGACTCACCTGTTACAATAAGGTTTTTAAGCATTACCATCCTCTGGTATAACCAACATTTCTTCCTTTTTCTTCCCAGCTGTCCTTCAGGCATCAAATGCATGATGATTGCTGTGTATCCATTGGTGTAGGTGTTCAGGAGCTCAGGTCTTATCTGTATTAAAATCTCACCGTTTGTGGCATTCTGTTACCCAGGACCTTTGATGTTACTAAGTTACTGTGCCAAGTGACAGAAATTGACCAAAAAGAGCTGTTTGGCTCAAAATACCACTGAAAACAGAAGTCTGAAGATAATCAGGAAACATTTCTGTTTTAGGACTGGTTGCTTTAAATCACTGGAATCTGTGATTCGCCAGACAAGATGATGGCATGTGCCCAGGATAATATGTCAGTCATATAATATTATTATTGGTTATGAATTCATACTTTCCCCCCAGTATATGTAGGTGTCAGATATGACAGATTTTGAGCCTCATTCATATCTAGTGCTGAGGAACTCTCTCTGCAAGAAAGCAATGGCATAAAACTTACATAAAATTCAGCTGAGTGCTCTCTGAGACCTATGCTTGTAGGTACAGGGAGTTAAGCCATTGTGGCGGCCTGGAAGTCCTTTACTATTCCATCATGCAAAACCTTTTGACATTATCAAGGACTTGGTCTGGGTTTCTCCCAAGTGAAAAAAATAATTGTGAACAATTAGCCATACCTGTACTGATTTAGATTACCCGAGAGAGATTTTCATGCTTAAAATCACTTCCAGGAACCAGTTGTGCTACTGCTATGTCACTTTGCCTTATCTACAGCAGCAAAATGGGTGAGTGGAACTGGAGGACTAATAGGTGGTTTCTTGATAATGTTAACATTAAAGTGAGACCTTTTTTACCAGTGCCAGAGCCTCTGAGGGATTTAACTGCATGAAATCCAGGAACTGTCACTTCATTTGGCATTGTCATTTCTACAGTGGCTTGTAGGAATTTTTGAAAGAGAGAAAAGAAATGTACAGTGGGAAGGGAATTTAAATAGAAAAAAGGTTTATTGTTATTATTATTATTATTTTTTCTAATCTTTCCTATTCAATTGATTTGTCAGTTTGGGTCTGCAGGAAAAGCACTTAACTGGTTGGACTGCCAAGTCCTACTGCCCCTTACAGAGTGGTTAAGTTAGGAGCTGTAAATGCTTAGCAATATGTGAATTAGTTTGATAGTTTGCAGCATCTTTTGACTCTGAGGGAACAAAAAGGTGGAGGGGGGAGAAGAGAGGGAAGGGGGGAAATGGGAAGGGGGAGAGAGAGAGAGAGAGAGAGAGGGAGAAAGCCTGCCAGCTATTTGTGAAGTAAATGTTCCCATTTCTTCTAAAACACAATAGCAAGTGTAATTTTGTCACATGCATCTGTTGCTATCACCTCTCACTTTGTGCTGAAGTGCTCACCAGAGCATTTACAGAAGTGATTCTTCCTCCCACCCCTGACATCTGCCACCGAAAATGCTGCATTATTCATCAGCGTGCTAATGGCAGGTGATGAGATCTTTTCACGCTACATCCCTCTCAGTAGGTGTTTATTACTCTGTTCACCAGCAGCCCTGCTATTACTGCGGGGCCAGAAGAACTCTACATACTCGCTTGACAGGTAATGGGAAACGTGCTCTGCTCACTTGGCTCACAAGTGCAGATGAAGGTTATTACTAGGGCAGCTGCAATATCGTGGGTGCAAAGAAGACGGTCACTTTAAGTGAACAGCTTAATTCTGGAAATCCATACAAATCATGTCAGCACTGTGATAATCCATCTTCTTTACCTTCTATCATTTCAGCAGTCATCACACTGTAATAATTTTCTCCTGGTTCACCTGTGGTCTCTATGAATAACAGAGTGGGGTAAAAAAAAAGGAAAGGAAAGAAAAGGAGATGAGTTTGGCTTAGTGTCTGATGATCACAGTGGTGAGGAATTTATCTCTGTCTTGTAGCAAGATGCTGTCTTGTGTGTGTGCACAAGGGTTTGTGTCTTGTGGAGGGGAGAACCTTGCAAGCAGCATTGAATGCGCTTAATTTTATAAAACCAGCCTGACAGGAAAGGCAAGCCTCTACTGATTTATTTGAAGCCTTGTGACAAAAATTAGGGAAAATAAACATGCCAGAGCACCAGGAAAATTGAAGAAGGAAAAATTATTTTTACTCCAGAGAACTCAGTTCACTAATAAGCCTTCCCCAGTTGTCTCCTTTCTAGGTTTCTTACTTAGATACATCACGCTGTCCTGAGCAGCCCATAAAAAAATCTCAACCCACAGGAGGAATAGGCAAACTTTTTCATAATTTAAAGGTGCAGCTTCCATTTCACTTAAGAGGCAGAATTTTCTCAATCTAATGTATTCTTTACTAAAGAAAAAGTTGTGCTGGGTCTGCAAAATGAATGGTGTTGTAAGGCACTGTGTTTTTGGAATGTATCCTCCCAAAAATGTGAGCTAGGGAGATTCAGAGACAGGCATCATTTGCTGCAGTTTTGTAAGTGCTGCAATTGCTGAACTGCACCCATTTCCATATTAGTACAGCTTAAAGTAATTAAAGCCAGAACTCTGAAAGAATGAATTTTTTTCTTTTTGTCAGACTTTTGTCTTTAAAGTCCCGGTTTTTATTTCCCTGTGATAACTGTGGAGTTGCTTGCTATGCTTATCAGAAGAAGAAATGCCTTTTAGGGAGAGAACAAAAACAAACAAACAAAATCCCTCATTTCAGGTATCTGTCCTGTTTTCAATGTATCTGCTCTTTTAGCAAGACTATTAGTTCATTAGTTTTTATCTGTTGGGTGTCTGTATGAGTCCAACCTATCAAACTTTTAAGTGCTTGTTATAGACTAACACACACATTACTTGCAAAGTTAAAAGTATGACAGTCAGGAGACAAAATGGAAAAGTGATGCACACAGCAAGACTTGTTAGAGCCATTAATAGTTACCTACAGAAGTAACTGGGATGGGGGCAAATGGAGTAGTCTTGGGACAGACAAGATCTCCTCTATAGGAGTTTGCTTTCACCTCTGACTGAGGAGTGCTTTGTGCTGGGGAGGGAAGGTGGTGATTGGCTGGCTGTGTTTGTGGAATTAGAGCTGCAGAGTGTTAATCCTTTGCTGGAGTTTAGGCAGGGAAAACAGAGACGATTCCAGAAATACAAAGTATTTTCTGTGGAAATTGTTAGCTTGACTTACTTACTAAAATACTACAATGGTTTCATTAAGGTATTGCTCCCCATTTCAGTGGTGATAAAAACATGAGCTGCAGCTTATTGCTGACCAAAATTTCTGTTTCAGTATATGAATTTATTCCTATGTAGCTGAAGGGTTTAGTAAGACAGTGACAGACTGAATATGGAAGAGATATCATTCTCCAAAGATTTAATACGTATTCAGTTCATAACAGGATGACAACACGGATGTATTTGCCATAATTGGGAATGACTAATTTCTTTTTTTTTTTATGTGATTATAATGTCTTCAAAAGAAATTTCTATATGCAAGAAAGAGAGAACATCTATCTCATGGTTTTCTTATGGCTAAACACATGCAATTTATGGTGATGTCATAATTGCTATTGAAATGTAATTGTGATATAAATGTAAGTCTTTGTTGGGGTTCAGCAGCTGTTTGAGATTAATTACATTTAGGAATTTGCACTGCATACCTTAGATATTATTAAGAACCCAGCAAAGATCAATATTTGTGTTAGAAACACATCTGTGCTACATAATGCTGAACTTGAAAAGGAAATAATTATCTTCTTTTCCTAACTTCCTCCTCAAACTGGAAAAACCTCACTTTGGACATGTGAAAACTCTCTTATTTCACACTCTAGTTTTCTCTAGGCACACAGAAACAGAGATAATAAATGAGTAGGACGGTAAAAGGTAAAGAAAAGTCTAAAATAATAAATATTAATGTTATAGTATTATTCACCAAAAAGAAAAAATTACCTACAAAGAGCAATGAAAACCCACATAGAGAAAAACAGGTTTCTAATTAATATAAAGTTCCATTCCATTTCCACAAGGAAGGGATTCCAGAATCTTATATCCAGTCTTGTGAAGATAACATCTAAGATGACAAGGGAAAGCTTATAATCAGTCTTAGAAAATACACAGTAGGAGAAAGATGAGAGTGTTTCTTCCATATACAGGTTTTAAACCTGAGATTGCGGAGTTCAGCATATCTATTTGTACTCCTTTCAGATTGAGGAAGCAGCCAATATCATCCCTCAACTGAACCATTTTTCTTGTTCTTTCTCAGTCATCAATGCTTAGGTGAAGGCGACCTGTGACATTTTCCTTTTCGTAAGAGTGGAATTATTCCCTTTTCAGTGATGTAACAGAAATTTTTGCAAAAAATTTTCTCTGAGTGCATGGCAACTATAACTAGCTAAAGGAATTGTGGATAAAATTTTAAGAAAAATTCTTGTCTTTATTATAGTGCAAAAGAATAAAACTCTCAAAATTCAGCATATTTTACTGAGTTGCTTTTTTCTTTTTTGAATTATGTGTTTTGTTAATGCTCCAAGGGTAGAATATAACTGGCTGATGTTATAAAACAATGTCCACCAAAAATCATACATCCATCAAAAAAAATTTCCTTTTCATAATTTCAAATGGAATTAAATTTCCTTTTCATAATTTCAAATGGAATTTTGGATTTTATTGTGTTTGTTCTATTTTTCAGAACTCTCCAGGCCCCCAGCACTATCAGAAATTCCCATGAAACTTGGAATTTCACTGTTGCTCTTCTTCACTGTTGAGTGACCATGGCCAGTGGGATACAATGAAGAAGAGGTATAAGCATGAATCATTCCTCATTGCTCTGATATCTGGTTGTTTTATTGTCCATGTTGACCATAGTGTAGACTAAAGAAGCCACTGAAATATTCACAATTGTTGGGCTAACTGTATGTTGCTGGCCATTTGAATTGCTCAGAGTTACTGTGACTTGTGATTCATTCTCTTTCTCCAGCTATACTTGTTGCAGGAATTTAACCTAAAACACCAGTGTTTTCCCAGAAATTCTTTATCCTTATGTGCATTTCCAAACAACAACAGATTATATAGGCAGTCCATTTTTGTAGAAACTGAAAGTGATTTTTGAGAGATTTGGCTGATCACAGAATGATGGCAAGGGGGGACTGATGGAAAGCATTGTTCAGGGACTCTTATAATGGAGGAAGGACTGCAGACAAGGAATGATGAAAACAGAAAGTAACTTAAACAGGAAAATCACCACTTGTTGTGCAACACAAATAATTTCATGCAAAATGACTAAAGTCCAAGGTATAAGAAGGAGTAGAAATCGGGTCTCTCTTACAAGGTCTAATGAAATGTGTAAAATTATTTCCTTTTAGCTTTACACATTGGATATCCAGATTTTTTGCAGGTTTATTTATGTTTTATATTATGTGATTTATGTTCTGTAGCCATGCTGGCAAGTAATTTTTTTGTTTAAAAAGGTTTTAACCATATGAAGGGAAAACTGGATACATGCAATGAAGTCTGTAATCAATAAGCCGGAGACTCATTGTTGCCAGGTGTGAACTACATGCAGAATTTGAAAAAGGGGTGTTTTTGCATTTGAGTTTCATGTGTTGTTTTGCCTTTGTGGCTTGTCTAATGGGAATTATTAAAGTGTGCATGTGTGGAGTTTTCTTTACATTTTTTTTTTCTGGAAAACAGACCCTTCTCCTCAAATTAACTCTGAAACTGGAATTTCTTAGGTTGCAAAATATGACAGCATTGCTGATGGCACTGCTCTGGAGGAAAGAGCAACTTTCTCTGTGGCATTGATCTGTACACAGGCTGTCATGTTTGCCTTGTTTTGATGTCCTCGGGAGGATGGAGGTACTCACTTCCTTGGAATGGCAGTCAGGCAAGTTGTCAAGAGACAACAGTCAATAACCATTCACCCTAGATTAAACAAAAGAAGTTGTTATGGACTGTCTGGAAAATGCAAGCCTTGTTTTCTCAGGAGGTACTGCCCACTTTTCAGAGGTGCAATGCAATGCATGTGCACTTAAGTCCCCCCTACCTATGTCTAAGATAATAGATGACCTTGCTTTTTTCTTGGTCTGTTAGCACTGAAAGTTCAGTCTTTTGAAGTGTATTCTGAGGAAACTTACAGTCTAAAGAACAGCATAGATGAATACATCTGTACAGCTGTGCCTGTAGTTACATTTTTTTACCTAGAGCACTGTACTGTATATTCCTTTCTCCCTTTTGGTGTGAGTAATATAATTACTTATACCAAACCTGTTGCATATGTACAGAGACAAGCTAGCATTGCATTATTTTTCTTGACAATAGTGGTAGTACAACACATATCAGTTAACCCTGAAGGGTAAGCTTGGTTTTGACCTGTGACAATCTCTTTGTACACCCAGAGTATCTGTACCAAAAAAAGGTTTGCTTTTAAAAGAGTGTAAATTTTCACAGTTCATAAGCATAAGCACAGCTATTAGTCTGTGATGGGGTAGGGCCCTACTGTCTCTCCGTCTTCTTCCTCCAAAGGAAAAGCTTTTAATCCTGGATGCAATGTGGAATGCAGACAATCCTGGGGCCTTTGACCTGCAGCTACAAACATTTTCTTCTGATTTCTTCCTTAACCATAAAACATTTCCTCGTTTAATTTTATGTGAAGACAGATATCTCAAATCTAGTACTTAAAAAAAAACCAAAACAAAGAAGGGAGTATTTTCTTAAACTTATTTTGTCCATATTTCTTCCTTTTAATTTTTTTTTTCCCCTAAACTTTTTTTACTGTGACGAGTAAAAACTCTGGAGGAGCAGGCTCAAAGTGGCTGTCAAGAAGACTTTTTTCCCAAAGTAAAAGGTGCTGACAGACAAAAGAACTATGTCATGAAAAATTTATAACCAAATTCCCCACAACAGAAAAGGGGCAAAACCAACTCACATATTAAATGCCGAATCTTCATGCATATCTGCTTCAGTACTGATTCAGTGGCAGAATAACTTTCAAAATGTTTTATGGTCCAAAGCAGCTATAAAGTAGCTGCATTTGTCATTTTAGTAAACTAAAATCAGAATTATACTAATATTCAGAGGGGTGACAGCAATATATTATCTTGTCAAGTAGGAGATCTGATTTTACAAGAATACATGGTAGGTTAGAGAGAGGAGCGGTATGAAAGATGCATTTAATTACATAAATAATAGTAAGAGTAATGATAAACTATAAAACTAGTTTTACACATTAGAAAATACATAGTGATATGTGGATATACATATTTATATTTATATAAGACTCTATGTGAGCTTTCTGGCAAATACCAATGCATATTCTAAGCTAATGTCTCATCTTTCACATACCTTATGGGTCTTATTTGTATAAACATATTTTTCAGATTAAAATAAACTGTAAAATACTTTTGAAATTAAAGTAAGATATAAACTGATGGGTTCAGTATTGCATGCAACATAGAAGGATAAGAATTTGGATGCGCTTATTAGTCTTATGTTAAGTGTGAGTCATTAATGTGATATGTTGGTAAAACCAGCTAATCTGATTTAGGGTGTATCAAACAAGATATTTTCAGTAAAAGTGGTAGTGATACTGTTGTAGAAATTATTGGTGACAGCAGTAACCACAGCCTATTCTGGTTACTCAGAGAGATGTACTCAAACTGGAATGGGTGCAGAAAAGGGCAACTGAGAGGTTTAGGAAATGTCTCATATCAAGACCACCAAATAGTTTGTGTTGAAGACCAAGAAGACCAAATAGAAGACCAAGAAAAAAATCTGCTGTATCTGTAATTATCATTGCATTACAAATCTGGGAAAATGTTTCTATAGAGATTACTGCTGGTAAAAGAACTTAAGGAATGTGGCAAATAAGGGGCTACAAACTTGCAAAATGAGAAAACTGAGACTTAAGTGTAGCTTGCGCATAATGTACACACAAATCTCTTGGGAAAAAGCCCCAATTCTTTGCTTGTCCTGGTAGAGTTCAGTAAATATATGAAAGGAGTTTATGTTGTGGCTTCTTGTAGGATCTATCAAGATTCCTTCAGATGCAACATCTGGCAGGTGTTTTCAAAACAGGGTGTAAGAAAAGTCAGTTAATTTAAAGGTCAATGGATTATCCCAAAATTGTTGGTACGTGTAGTTGCAACATCTTCCCAAATTTTGATGTCTGTTTGATCAATCTTTCAATAAGTACAAAAACTTAAGGTTCAGGTCAATGACAATAAAAAAACCCGATTTCTACTAAGATAAACGTTCATAATTCTCTTCTCAAACAATAATAAGTTATAATATGGGGTGCTTGTCTCTTGGTAAGTCATGGACTAAAAAAACTATTTATGTAAACAAAAAATAACTACTTGTAGGTTTTGATCCCACAAGCATGTGAACAAACTCTTTCGGTAAGCTTGCAGGTGGATTTGAACAGGTACTGGATCTTTTGCTTTTGACTTGATTATTGCAAATTACAATGATGTTAATATTTTTGAGTTATCCTCAAAAAAGAACAGTTTCAAAGAAAAAAAGTTCAGTTTTTATCTTTACTTTAAAAGATTTATTTGGTTTATAATAACAAAAATTAAAATCAGTAGCAAAAGTCTTTTTGCATTAAAGTTCTGACAGCTGTAGCATAGAACAAATGTCATCCTTCAGTCTAATAATTATGTCTTAAAGAAACTTTTCAACATTCATATATTGTTGCAGAAGACTTTATATGATACAAAAGAAAATTTTCTAGCAGGAAATTATTCACCTGGTAAAGTTTTCTCCACCTTTAATAGTGCTTTAACTGACTAATGAAGAGTAAAAGTGGAATGATTACACCTAAAATTCTGTCAGCTGTGCTAACTGCAGCCATCTCCCCCTTACTAAAAAACAGAGAAACTTAGCTGTTCCTAATTTCTTCCAGATATTTAAACTCTGTTCTTATTTATAAGTTGTAGGTTACAAGAGGGAAGGATGGTCTTAAGTTTAGATTATCCTTTTGACAGAACTATTAAACACTAATTACTGAATGTGTTATTAGGTTTAGACAGAAAGTAGCAATCCTATTGAAGATTTCTAGCCCTTTATGTAACATGACAGGGGAATATTAAAACTTTCTAAAACTGCTTAGGTCCTTCTTGCCTCCATATGGTTATATATAACTTCTGCAAATTATTCCAGAGCAAGACATATGCATTTTCTGTTTCCTGTCTTTAGATTATAAAGTTATTTTTCTTTTTCCATAAGATGCAGTAGTATGCAAAATACATTTCATGTTCCACAGAGTATTGGTAGAGTCATTCCTTCTCAAACAGAAAATAAAATCCAAGAGACAATCCTCTTATAAAATAGAAAACAAAATAAAGCAGGGAATGAACGACTGCATTTTCATTGGTGTATGTGAACCCATTTCATTATCCATCCATAATGTAATCCCAGATGGCCCTTCTGCTCGTTAGTTCACTGGTTTCTTGTACCTACCATAACAGCTGGGGTTCTTCAGGACATACTGAATTTTATTTTTGGAGGCTTTGTTGATCAGCTAACAAGGGCCTTTCATATGAAGAGTGGACAAAAGCATGGTTAGTCCTACAGAAGAACAACATCAGCATATTAAGGCTGACTATTCTGAGGATAAAGCACAAATAATGTTTATCCAATTTAAAACTTAGCATACTCTTCACATAGACCTTTTGATTGTTTTGAAATCCAGCATTTTTGAATTAAATTTGAATATTGAAACTTGGTTAGATTTTCCTCAAGGAGAAAGAAATTTTTTTTTATTTGTTATATTGCTGGACAACACCCTGCATTCACAAGAAATGCAAAATACTTTAAGGTAAACCTATATGCAAATATCTCCTATTGATTTAAAAATCTGAGCTGAAAAAATACAGAGTAGATATTTAAAATGCGCACAGTGCATGAAATTACCTCACATTATGGGTAATACATGCCTTGTAGCAATTATGTCACTTATGCTTACACTAATTAAATGTTGATGTGTGAGCACTAAGTTGCAATGATGTTGTTAACAAATGTACATAAATATTCCCTTTAAACTGTAATTGCACTTTGCCATAACTTAAGAGTTTATGCTCAACTGGGTGTACATGGTTCCATTACCTTAAGGAATGAATTACAAACTTCAGCCTGTCATTAAATACCATGCTTGAGTCCTATTTTTTAACTTAAAGTTGAAAATATCCTTTTGTCTTGGAGTTCAGAATGTACAATACTGTCATGAGAGCTTACATGTTACTCATTTAAAAGGGTGGGAGAGATATGCAGAGTAAGACAGTTCAGACCATAAGTGCTGAATGTCCCAAACCTGAAGGGATGCAATGTAACTTAATTCATGATTTATCTGCACTGCATTTCTCTCTAAAGAACAGGGCTGATCTTGGGAAAAACTGTAGTGTTCTACCCATCTGGTGAACGCAAGATTTCTGATGGCCTAAAGTTAAGGTTGTTTCACTTTTACACTAGAAATCCAGTGCTTGCTCTAAAACTGAGTGGAGGAATATTCAGAAGTGTGCATTGCCCCAAATGACCTTTTTAACAAGTGCAGCTTCAGTGCTATGAAGCTGTAGAGCAATACAGTCAAAGAAGACACATCTCAGGTAATTGCAAGCCTGACAATAGCCAGTTTTGCAAAACAGCTAGATAACTTTTTAAAAAATGTATGCCTTTGTTAGCTAAGAATAAAAGGAGTATTATTGTTCTTTACTGTGCATACAACAACATATACTGACTTGCACTAAGAAGAAAGTGAGCAGACAAAATAATGCTTTTGTAGTTAGAGGCAGTGCCAGTTGGGGTAAAAACTGCTATCCAGCAAACCTCAGTTATATTGAGAAAACCAATGCTGCCTGGGAGTAAAAGGAAGATGTTTTTATGCTCAGTGTGGAAATTATATGAAATTCAAGCTCTGTGTTCAGTAGAAGATTGTGCTTGTTCTGTTCCGTTCATGAAAATGTCTTCATTTTGTTAGTGTCTTTACTGTATCCTTCTGCAGAAAATGTCCAGCACACACCTAGGCAAGTCCATAATACATTTGGGATGAATTTCCTGATATTTTAGGCTCAAAGGGTTAGAGTAAGAAATCAGACTGCTCACCAGTCAACAGTTGGGTTCTCCCGAGTTCAATTTTAGGGCCAATGCTCTTAAATATTTTTGTAATTATTTTTGTAAATATTTTGGATGCTGGAACCAAATGTCACTAAATTCGACAATGCTGCTAAACTAGGAAGAGCTATGGACTCCCTGGAGGGTAGAGAGGCTTCACAGGGAGATCTGGATAGGCTAGAACACTGGGCAGCCCAGGATTCTGTGGGGGATGGGAGGCTGGAGGCAGCACTGTGGAAAGAGCTCTATGGCTTTGGTTCAGTGAAAATGAGTTTATTGTCTGTCCTGGCAGCCAGGAGAGACAGCCGTGTCCTGGGTACATCAGGACACAGCATCGCCAGCTGGACAAGGGAGGTGACTGTCCCACACCACTCTGTGCTGGTGCAGCCCCACCTCAAGTCCTGTGTGTGGCTGCAGGCACCTCAGTATAAGAATGACAGCAGACTGTCAGGGTGTGTTCAGAGGAGGGTGACCACCGTGGTAAAAGGGCTCGAGGGCAAGAATTCAGAGGAGTAGCTGAGGTGACTTGGCTGGTTCAGCTTGGAGAAGAGAAGGCTACAGGCTACAACTTCCTCAAGGGGTGCAGCAGAGGAAGAGCTGCCAGTCTCCTCTCTCTGATGAAAGGAATAGGACAAGAGGAAATTGAATGAATTTGTGTCAGATTGGCTATTATGAAAAGGTATTGCCTTCCCTCCAAAACCAGAGAAGATGAAACAGAATGAGTCACCCTTAAAAGAAGTTGACTTATGTCATTGATACCGTTTAGAATGCATAAAATCTTTCAAAAGGTCCATGATCAAACCCATTCATTCATTTAAGTGTATCTTTAAGGCAGATATCTTGCAGAGGACAATGTCTTCTTGAGCCTACAGAGCTGTTATGTACACAGTAGAAGGGACATTGAAGTAAAGAAAGAAGCCAGTGCAAGTCTTAAGTCTATCAGGGATATTGTGTCCTCAGTGTCTTGTTGGGAGTATGTTTCAAAGCTCATAGGAGATGCATAGCAACTAAAAGTCTGTTCTACCAGGAACTGAAACCTACGGTGGGTATGTTTGGAGGACCAGAAAGAACAAAAATCTCCTTTATCAAGTCATGCAATGTTGCCGTGCACACAGTACATAAATTATTCGAAAACATTATCGTAAAACAATGAAAAGACTCAAAGGTTTTACAGATCCAGAGAACATGAGAAAACCGAAAGTACTTATGTTTCTACGTTAGCCAGGTCTCTGTTCTGATCTAGAGATTTCTGAGATTTTTAGGCCTGGGTAATTAGGGCATTGCCTTTAATAATGTTGAAGAAATTTAACTCTGGGCTTATTTTAAAAATAAATCAACGAAACCAAAAATATCCACCCAATCTTTACCAAGAAAGTCAAGAAAGATTTTCTGTTGTCTGAGTTTTGATAAATCATTCTGTTTGGGACTGATTTATCCAGCCTGCTTCACTCACTTTAACAGGAGGTCTTTCCATGATTAAAAGCTCAATTATTCAAATAAACTGAAAAGATCTGCATAAACTTGAAAATGGATTAAAAGTAAATCTCCTTTTCTATGGGGAAGAGAGAAGTCAACATGGGAGAGAACAAACATGGGAGTGCACAGAAAATAAACTTCATGGTGCAACATACTGCTGTTGCAAACAACTGAGCTACCTAACCAGCATAAGCACAGCATTGAACTTCCAGGCTTCCCTCCTGGATGGCTGAAAATCCTTGTATTTTTACTTAGTCTGATGTACTGGTCATGTTGTATTTCTGGGTGAAATCTGTCTTTGACTTTTACTCGTGAGTGCACTCAGAAGATCGTAAGGCAGCTGCCGCTTCAAAGCATTTTTCCTTCAGAGCATCCATATCAAAATTTAGGCTGAACTGCATAGAACACAGAGTAGCAATAGACCAGGAACAAAATATAAAATGTTGACTCATGGTGAGGAGTCTGCATCTTCTCTGCATCTTCTCTGGATTAGTTCAGAAAGGAATGCTTATTGTCAGAGGCCTAACAACTCAGCAGAGGAGAAACAGGCCATAGTGCTCCTTTTCGTGGACTAAGCTACTCATGTTCACAGAAAAACTTGTTCTCTGGCCATATTAACAAAAAAAGAGTGGATAGTGTCATGGCTAAACCTACCACACTCCTTGCCCTCTGCTTCATTATTTTACTTTAAGACTAGCATCCAAGCTGGAAAAAAAGGCTTGTATGGGAAAAATTAATCACAAAAGAGTTATCCTGATTTATCTGAAATTTAGTTATCTCCCTATAAAAAGCAGATTTCTTTCTAAATAAACATGCAAACACTTAATTTTAAAGTTCTGGACAGTGAGAAAGGGTCTATTCATGCAGGAGGAGAAGCTGATCGAAGTTAGCCAAGTTGAAGCTAGTGTTTTGCAAGCCTGCCAGTCATGAATGTTTGATATATTTGTGTAGTGTCTGGTTTCCGCTGTCATCCAATGTGAGTGCTAGGATATGTCACTGTTAGTGGTGTATCTCATATCACAGCAAACGACACAAAAATATGACTAAACTTATGAAGCTGTCCTAACTGCTACCAAATGCATGAAGTATAAATTGCAAAATGCCAAGCACTTTCTCTGCCCCTGCCAAACAATCTTGTCAAGCATAATGAGATTTCTGTTCACACTCTGTAACCTCATGTAACCTGGACTGATTGGATTTGTATTATCCCTGTGAGTGCTGTGTGGACCTTTTGTTGGCCTTTTTGCCCTGAGGTGACTTGAAAACACTTGCTAGGCTGCTTCCCAAATCTTTTGGGCTCACTTTTTAGTCTCCCAGGCACCTGAGCAGCCCTAGCACAGAGGAAGCCTTGGACTGTTTCTAACCCACTCCAGTGGCCTGGATCTCTGCTCCAGCTGCTTATTCCATACCATTCCTTCTGGGCTGGCAGTGAGGAGGAGCAATACATAACAGACTTTCGTTGCACATTTCATAAAACTGATATTTGGATTCTGTTGTGCTTACCAGGCTCCTTCATGTTATGTATGCTGTGCAAAGAGTAAGAAACACAAATGCATCTTTTGCTTCCTATACCTGAAGTTCATCTGCTTCTCTTTCACATTGGTCTGTATCAATATAAAAGATATTTTTTCCCTTTACTTATCTCTTCCAAAGACCATTTAGAAATGAAATAAAGAAAGAAGTAAAGGTCTGTTTTGTTGGGTTAAATAACTAAGTAAGTCTCTATGAATTCAGCAAGATCCAAAGTCGCAAGATGTTGCCTTTAAACAAGCACTGGTCACCATTAAGGAATTTAGTAGCAGCTGAGATGTTATACAGTGATTTTGCATGACAAAGAATTATCTTTGAAAATTTCTAACCATTAAAATTTTCCAAAATAGAAAGTGGTAAATATTGAAATTCCATAAAGCAATCGACAAGAGATCCTTTGTTGATGCCAAAGAAAAGTGATGGGAAGGAACTTTGTGATTGCATGAAGAGATGGCTTTTCTGATACAGCTACATGTGGGCCATTCAGAGGTGTATTGATTAGATGCCTTTTTTGGTCTTTCATTATGAACTCAATTACCCAAGTATTAGAAACTCCAGCCCCGAAGAAACTTTTGGGATACGGAGGAGAAAGAAAAAATACATGCTTACTTCAGATATTTTAACTTATTCGTATTGGCAGCTCTCACAATCCTGTAACCTGTGATTTTTTTTCTGTTTTCTTGAGAGTTTTTATTTTAAAAATGGGAATGGTTTGATAGTTTCATTTTGAAGAAGGTATTGTAATTTTTTCTTTCTTCTGATTCTCAAGGTGAGGCATAGAGAACTAACCGTCACCTTTGCATCCTCTCAGTGTTTGTGTTTGGCTTGCTCAGCAAAGGATTGAATACTCTGGCCAGATCATATCGTGATTCCTGTGTTCTATTCTGTATGTGACACTCTGCTTTCTCTGATGAGAAATTGTATAGTGACACTCCCTTTTCAGCTTGTCATGCTGGATTACAACAGGATGTCAACGACAATATTCCTTCATGCAAATGTTAAAGCCTCTCAATCTATGTTTCCTCTCACTCCTTTTTTTTTTACTTCTGTCTCTTTCTTTGCTCAGAAAGAAAGTGGATGAGTTTTGAGGGGTCATAAAAAAAAGATGCAGTAAATCTAATGACGAGTTATATTTATTTCTTTGGCTCTTATCACCAGCAAAAGTTTGGCATCTTAATAAAATTGCTGAAGACTACCAGAGTGTTGATAATTTGGCTAGAAAAAATAACCATATTGGGCAGAAAATCAAGTTACTCACTGTCTGAAATGAAAAATAAAACTGTATTATACCCTGCCATTAAAAACATTTTCAGATAACTTTTAATGAGTGAGCAGAATTTAAAACATTTAACACCTGAACTGCCCAAGAGATTCAGAGGTGTTTGAGTAAAATAGTAAGGACACGTTTCTCAAAGACATGTCAGTAGAATTTGAAGTCAATCCTCTGCCCATTGGCTGTGGCATCAGAATACAGTTCCTGACTTTATTGAAGGGAAAGCTCACCCATTATTTACAAAGAATCAGAAATTTGCCACATTTTTCTGCAGTGATGAAGAAATATTTGTGAAATGCTTTGTTACTCCTTCACTTGGTTAGTCACTGGTCACAGTTTCTTTGGTACTGCTCAATACACTGTGGAAAAAAGGGTCTAAATCAAAGAAAAAAATGGCATCATGGGTACGCACAGTGCCACATCCTTTGGTCATCTCCTTCCCTAAATTATTGGCAACAGTGAGACTGCAACAGCAATTGCTGCTCAATGTTACCAAAATTTCTATGAGTTTTCTGTGTTTCTATTAATTAGAAATATAAAGTGAAGTGATAAATTCTTTGTTGTACGTTCAGAAGAGGATCTATCCAAGCTGTCTTATTCTTTTGTTGTAGTCTTTGCTGTCTTTTTCCCCTGAAGGTATTTATTTTAATATTCTGAATTGTGGCTTTTATCATTCATTCTTCTTGACATAAAACTATGCTCAACTGACACGAATGAGCCCATAAACTTTGTTCATGCTGTCACATTTTCCTGCTCTCATCAGAGAAAAGTGAGTAATCTCCGGTGAATAATTTGTTAAATTTAGCCTCTTTTTCCTCTCAAACTATGTGAGTTCCTCAAATGCTTCTATTATTAGACAATGTGGCACAAACACTCTGGGCTGTATTCCATTTAGTGAATATGAATATTCAAAATCTGAGTTATTTAGTTTGGTAGAGAGAGGTCATAAAAAGGACAACATAGTATTTCTCATTATTATTTTTCAAAACCATCTTAGTCAGTTAAAAGCTCAAGTTGTCATTGTGGTTGTTATGGTGAAGACTGAAACTAAATTTCTTTTCTAGGAAACATTTTTTATGTGCTATTAACATTCCTAAAGTAATTGCTTTGATGACTTTTTACCCTGAGTTTCCTGAACACAACATTGGGAGCAGCAGCTTGTATATTTGACAAAGCTTATTAAACTTTTTTTTTAATTTCTCATTTGTACTTTTTTTGGTTTGTGTGGAAGCCCGATTTTCATCACAGGATGTATGGAGATTTGGGATATTCTTATTCCAAGACTCAAATTAAAGCACAGTAATGATTACTTTACGACAATGTTATAAAACTATATGAAAAGTCAACACAAATTGTGGAGGCAGTTTAGCACAGTGGAAAGATACACAATTTTAAAAAATACTTTTTATTCAGGAAAGGAGTCTGCTGTATTTCAGCTTATGCTTGCTTATTTGTCTGTCTCAAGCAATGATTACCTGGAAAACGAAGACTTCAAAAAACTATTCCATAACTGCTCAACTTGTCATATTTGTAGGAACTGAGATCTAGGATTTACTGTACCCTATTTGAATAAATACAATTGTTGTCTCTGTTGCTCTATTTAGTAAGCAAAATGAATGCTGTGTTTGCAGAACTACTAGATTTTTTTCTGTACAAAAAAAAATTGGAAACCATGTTCCTGCGCTTTTCATGCATTTGACTGCTGTAAGATATTCTAAAAGTTACAACTCTGAAAATTCTTCTCAGCTTTCTTTCCTGTCACTTGACTGCAGGAACATACCCAAATTCATAGACATGCTTTATTATGAAGAAGATAAAAAATATTTAGTTTTGCTTTTCAACTTGTTTAATCTAGGAGGGAGATGAAAAATAACCACTCGAATAACCAGCCAACCAAAATACCATGAAAACCAGTATCACCTGAAATTCTAAACCATCTGCAGAAGAACTGATGATGTAGTCTAATTTGGGAATGAAATCAATAGCCAGCAGAAATGCAGCTACACCAACGCACCCAGTGTGGGTAAGAGAGAGGAAGAGCTGGAGTGCAGCAGGAAATCTATGACATAGTCACTACCATGGAAACATAGTGGGATGGCTTGCTTGGCTGGAGTGGTGCACTGGATGGCTGTAAGTTCTTCACAAGGGATGGGCAAGGTGGGAGAGGTGTTGGGGTGTCTCTGTCCATTACGGAGTGTTTCAACTCTACCGTGCTCAAGGCTAGGCATGATGAGGTTGAGTCTCTTTTGTGTAATAATCAAAGAGAAGGTTGGCAAGGCAAGTATTTTTAGAAAGGACAGATCAGGGAGGTGAAGTGGTGGAATTGCTCTTTATGTGAGAGAGCAACTGGACCATATCAAACTCGGTCCAGGGACAGACAATGAGTTGAGAGCTTATGGGTAAATATTGAAGGACAGGGTAAAATGGGTGACACCGTTGTGGGTGTTTATTACAGGCCACCTGATTAGGAGGAGGAAGTTGACAAGGATTTCTATCGGCAGCTGGAAGTAGCCTTGAGATCACAGGCCCTGGTTCTGGAGGACTTAAATCACCCTGATATTTGTTGTTAGGACAACACAACTTGGCAGACACAGTCCAGGAAGTTCCTGCAGATTACTGATAATAGTTTTTGATGCAAGTGGTGTAGGAGACAATGAGGAAAGATGTGTTGCTGGACCTTATATTAACAAACCAGAAGGGACTGGTTGAAGACATGAACATTGGTGGCAGCGTTGGCTGCAGTGACCACCAAATGCTGGAACTCAGGATCCTGCATGGAGGAAGCACAGCAGTAGGCAGGATTAGGTTCCTGAACTTCCAGACAGCTAACCTAGGCCTCTTCAAAGACCTACTTAGAGGAATCCCATGGGATAGGGATCTAGATGAGAAGGGAGTCCAAGAGAGCTGGACAACTGGAAGGGCATCAGCAGCAGTACATAAACACCAAAAGGAAAATTATGGAAAATGTAGGGCTGCTGCTGAATCAGAGGTATATTCTGGTAACAGAAAACACAGAGGAAGCAGAATTACTGAATGCCTTTTTTCCTCAGCCTTTGCTGATGAGACTATGCCTCAGGAGTCCCAGACCTCAGAAGGAAGAGAAGAAAGCTGGAGAAAGGAAGATTTTCTCTGGGCTTTAGAGGGTTTGATTAGAGATTGGCTAGGCAGACTTAACACCATAAATCCATGGGCTCTGATGGGATGCACCCACAGGTGCCCATGGAGTTGGCAGATGTTGTTACATTCTCCACACCTGTTTACATCATGTTTATATCTGTGAAAAATTATGGAGAAGAGGAGAGGTGCCTGGTGACTGGAGGAAGGCTAATTTTACTCCCATCTTCAAAAATGGTAAGAGGGAGGACCCAGGAAACTACCAGGCAGCCAGCCTCACCTCAGTTCCTGAAAAGGTGATGGAACAGGTAATTCTGGAGATCACCAAAAAGCATGTAGAAGACAAGAAGGTTGTCAGGAGTACAGGAGTAGTTCAGGATGGATTCTCAAGGGGAAATCATGCTTGACTAATCTGATAGATTTCTATGATGGCATGGCAGGGTCAACAAGAGAAAAGCAGTTGATGTTGTCTATCTTGACTTCAGCAAGTGTTTTGATGCTGTCTCCCATAACATTCTCATAGGCAAATGCAGGAAATGTGGGTTAGATGAATGGGACCTGAGGTGGATCAGGAACTGGCTGAATGGCAGAGCTCAGAGGGTTATGATCAGCAGAGCAGAGTCCGGCAGGAGGCCTGCAGACAGCGGTGTTCCCCAGTGATCAGTACATTTGTACATTGTTAGTACCTTCTGTTTCTACTTGAAATATATAGACCAATATAAGTAGGACCCAATTTGCCTTCTTTCTTAGCTGGATATATTGAAAGTACAACACGAATTGTGCTCATTCATAAATGAACTTCCACTCTTTGATTACTGCAGTATTTTAAGCAGAGGTTGCTACTAATCACCTTGCCATTCTGATACTAAATTTTCTCCAGGTTTTGTGCACAATGCTACATAGGGATATGCTGGAGGGAACTTTCCAGCCTGGAGTGCCCTGGAAAGTCCTGGTGGTGATGAGTACAGAGGCCTTGAGATGAATGGGAAAATTATCTATTTGTAAAAATAGATAATCTGCTGACTGGAGATGTTCAGGGGTCAAAGCTGTACAAGTTCTGCAGCTTGGGGAGAAGTAGAGTGGGCCTAGCTCCAATCCCCCCACTCAGATTGCAACTCCTGGGAAGCAGTACTCTGGATTTCTCTCAGGCGTGGGTGGACACCTCGTGTCTATGATGGCCAGCTCTGCAAAGCAGTTGCTAATCATCCTGTCTGTGCTGAAGAACTTGTGCGAAGCCCCAATGCTTTTGTGAATACCAGCTCCTTGGGCAGGGTGTTCCAGCTGCTCAGCCTGGGGTGGGGAACCTGCTGCTCTGTGTTCCCTTGGGACTGTTGGCTGCGGAGTGATAGAAAAAGGGCAAATGACAAAACTTATTGTCAGCAGAGAGAAGGAGGGCAAAGATATCCCACGGATATTTGAACCACCAGGGAGCTGCTGTGTATCTAGTACGACTCCACAGAGAATGGAAAGTTGTGGGGCTTTTTTCATCTGTTCTGTGGGTCTGCAGGAGAACATAACTTGTGCAGCTCTTAGCACCATTCCTCTTTGGCAGCTCAGATTGCCCTGTCCAGTTGAAAAGCTGATATTAATTTCAAAACTAGTTTGTCTAGAAAATGAGTTAAAAGCAGTTCCTGTGTCTACATTGGTCTCCAGGTCCTTCTGGTATTTTAAATCTTTTAAAATTCTTGTCTGAAACTGTGTTGTTCTGTTTCATGCACTGGTTTGAGTGACCTATACAAAAGCCAGGTGAAGCTAGTTAAAATAAGGAAAACCATAAAACTAGCTGCAGAAGGAAATACTTTCAAGTGTACAAAGTAAAGAAAATGGAATCATAATTCTCTCTAGGGTCTTTTGATTCTATACACTTTTGGTGTTACTTGTAACAGTGGGAGTTGAAAAGCATGTAGACAGAGTGTGATCTTTAAGCTCATGGTGTCTTGAATGAAGGGTCTTGAACCCTAAAGAGTCTTAAATACGACCAGGTACAAGATGCAGACAAAGAATAGGAAAAGAAAGACAAAAACCTGAAAAAAATAAGGAAAAAGGACAAGTCTCTGGAGGCCAGAGAAATAACTAATGCAATGCTCCAATTACTTTTGAGAAGCATCTAAAAGAATTGCAGGAAATTAGACCAGTCAGTTTGACATCGATTTTTGAAGTCTCAGAAGTATTTTTAAAGGATCACATGTGGATATATTCAAAAGCACATCTTGAGAATAGACAATCAGTGTGGCATAAGAATAGGGTAATGAGGTTTAAGTAATTAGTTTACATGAATTTACACATATCTGCTTTAAAAATGATATCATGTGAAATGGTGGAGTGCAATAAACAATATGAAGCAATGCAATGAAAAGGTCTCCCTTTCATTTAAGAACTAAGGTATTAAGTCCTCAGAATAGAGGAGAGTATGACAAGTAAACTGACAACTGAATAAGGCAAACAGAAGAATAAATGTCTTATCTTTGGCGCTTGCAGGAGTAGCTCCAGTTCACAAGTTATCAATACCAGCAAGCTTTGACAGGCACCTGATATGGTTTCAGAAGCTCATGGTGATCTTATGTGAATGATTTTCCCTTGTGTATCAGGTACAAGAGTACCAGAAAAATGGTGCCTTTTGTTTCAAAGGATTGAGAAAAAATTCCCACTAGAGAAAAAAGTGTCCGTCTAAAACATGTTTTCTGATATTAAAAGCATTCAGCTTAACGTGTGGGCTATGCATATGGTTGGTGGAGCATGGAGAGGAAAACTGAAGGAACGGAAGTGGTAAAGAAGCAAGTGCACAAGAAAAGGATGGATCTGAATGTGTGAATGATGTAATTATTTGCTATTTGCATAAAAAGAATATGTGGCCTTACAGAATTTTTAGAAGCAATGCCCAGGACTTAATAGGCATGTCTGAGAGCAGGAAAGAAGGGCATAATCAGAAGAATAATTTCAGTGAAGTGTAAGACCCCCTGTAGGGATTACAATGAGACACATATGTCTGATATAAAATTCACTCCTGTGTGCTGAGAGCAATGAAGAGAAGGTTTATCTGCTTTTAGATGCTGATGGATTAGAAGCCATAGGACTCTGTAGGAAGATGAGAAAACAATTCTGTCACATACATAGATAGTATGCTCTTCAGGTAATATTCAAGTCACAAAACTGGGATGAAGATATGCATTTTAAACATTCCAAAGCTTCACTATGTAGATAGAAAACATTTACAGAAATTCAGAATTCAGTTCAGACTTTTCAAACTCAACCAAGAATCAATCTTTCTCTAAGAGCTGGGGAGCACACAGGGCAGTAGTGATGACAAATGCCATACACCAGTAAGGGTAAGTTGATGCTTATATTAACCTTCTGCAGCATTTGTCATCAGAATGATTAGATCCTCTTCTTTTGATAGAATCATAGAATGGCTTGAGTTGGAAGGGACCTTAAAAACTAGCTTGTTCCAATCTCCCTGCCATGGGCAGGGACACCTTCCACTAGACCAGAGTCCCATCCAACTTGTCCTTGAACACTTCCAAGAATGTGGGTGCACAATTTCTCTGGGCAACCAGCGCCAGTGCTGCACCACACTCACAGCCAAGAATTCTTTCCTAATATGCAATCTAAACCTGCTCTCTTTCCATTTGAAGCCATTGCCCCTTGTCCTGTCACTACATGTTTTTGTAAACACTTTCTCTGCATCTTTCTTGTAGGTAAGTGCTTCAGGTACTGGAAGGCTGTGACTAGGTCGCCCCAAAGCCTTCTCTTCTCAGGTTGAACAGTCCCAATTCTCTCAGCCTTTCCTCANCAAATGCCATACACCAGTAAGGGTAAGTTGATGCTTATATTAACCTTCTGCAGCATTTGTCATCAGAATGATTAGATCCTCTTCTTTTGATAGAATCATAGAATGGCTTGAGTTGGAAGGGACCTTAAAAACTAGCTTGTTCCAATCTCCCTGCCATGGGCAGGGACACCTTCCACTAGACCAGAGTCCCATCCAACTTGTCCTTGAACACTTCCAAGAATGTGGGTGCACAATTTCTCTGGGCAACCAGCGCCAGTGCTGCACCACACTCACAGCCAAGAATTCTTTCCTAATATGCAATCTAAACCTGCTCTCTTTCCATTTGAAGCCATTGCCCCTTGTCCTGTCACTACATGTTTTTGTAAACACTTTCTCTGCATCTTTCTTGTAGGTAAGTGCTTCAGGTACTGGAAGGCTGTGACTAGGTCGCCCCAAAGCCTTCTCTTCTCAGGTTGAACAGTCCCAATTCTCTCAGCCTTTCCTCACAGGAGAGGTGTTCCATTCCTCTAACTGTTTTTATGGCTCTCCTCTGGACATTCTCCTTGTCCTTTCTGTACAGGGACCCCAGAGCTGGGTGCAGGGTTCCAGCTGGGGTCTCACCAGAGCAGAGCAGAGCAGAGGGGCAGAATCCCCTCCCTCCCCTGCTGCCCACGCTGCTTTGGATGCAGCCCAGAACACGACTGGCTTTCTGGTCTGTGAGTGCTCATGGCTGGGTCATGTCCAGCCTCTCCTCCACCAGCACCCCAAGTCCTTCCTTCTCTCCAGGGCTGCTCTCAATCTTTTCATTCCCAGCCTATGTTGTTACAGGGATTTCCCTGACCCAGATGTAGCACCTTGCACTTCGTCTTGTTGAACCTCATGAGGTTCCCATGGGCACATTTCTTGATCTTGTTTAGGGCCCTCCGAATGGCATTCAGTCCATCAGGTGTGCCAAATGCATTGTTCTGCTTGGTGTCATCTGCACTTTCACTGAGGATGCATTGATTCCTTCATCTCTGTCATTAATGAAGACTACATATCTAATTATCTAATGATAACACTGGTCCCGAGATGGACCCTGAGGGTCTGTCACTGATGTCCATCAGGACTGTGAACCATTGATGATTACTGTTTACATGTGACTGTCTAGCCACTTTCTTAGCCTTATAAGGTTATATCTTTATATTTACCCATCAAATGAATCTTTCTACAGTTAAGAGAGAAAAATGTTGTGGAAGATCATATCAAAGGCTATACAGAAGTCCAGATATGGTATCTCTCCTTGTCCACTGGGGTGATCACTCCATCATAGAAGACCACTGGCTTGGCCATGCAGGACTTGCCCTTGGTGGAACTGCATTGACTATCTCTGAGCACTTCCCTGTCCTCCCTGTGCCTTAGCACAGCTTCTAGGAGGATCTGTTCCATGATTTCCCAGGAACAGAGGGGAGGCTAACAGGTCGATGGTTCCCAGGGTCCTCCTTTCTACCCTCTACAAAGACGGGTACAATGTTTACCTTTTTATCCAGTCCCCTAGGACTTCACATAAATGATTTTTTAAATGTCAGGGAGAGTGGCTTAGCAATATATCAGACAATTTCCTCAGGACTTTGGGGTGCATCTCATTGGGTCCCATTGGCTTATGTGTGCTCATGTTCCCTATATGGTCATGAACCTGATCTTTACGTACAGTGGGAGGGACTTTGCTGTCCCAGTCCCCATCCTGCTGTCCATCCACTCAAGAATCATGAGAAAAGAAGTTGCTATTGAGAACTGAGGCAAAAATATTGAATACCATGGCCATCTCATCATCTGTTGTTCCAAGTTTACAACCGTTGTTGTCCTGCACATGCAATAGTTAAAGTATTCTGAGCTATATGCACAGCCACTGCTTTAATCTAATTAACAACCTGAGTTGGACATATTAATAAAAAAGGGACAGAGGAGAAATGCAGGCAAATCATTAATTTCTCTGGCAAACATCAGTGCTGCATGTGAATTCAAAGCAAGAACTCATAATGGGTTTGTGTGGCTTATGACACAAAAATAAGCAGAAAAAGGGGAGCGGGAATATGTGGGAGGAGCAGCCTTGTGGAAAACAAAGTCAGTGAAGAAGAAGGGGAGGAAGTGTTCCGTGTGCCGAAGCTGAGATTCCCCTGCAGTCTGTGGTGCAGACCATGGTGAGGCAGTTGTGCCCCTGCAGCCCATGGAAGGCCATGTGGATGCAGAGATCCACCTGCAGCCCATGATGACCAAGTTTCAGAGCAGCTGGATGTACAAAGAGCCTGTGACCCCATGAAGAGAGGAGCCTGCACTGGGGCAGGTTGCTACTAGGACCTGTGTCCCCAAGAAGAGAGAAGCCCACACGGGACAAAGTTTACTGGCAGGACCTGTGATTGCTTGGAGGACCCATGGTTGAGCAGCCTGTTCCTGAAGGACTGAATTCTGTGGAAGAGACCCACATTAGAGCAGTTCATAAAGAACAGCAGGCAGTGGAAGGACTCACTGAAAAGGTTAATGGAGGACTGTGTGCCATGAGAGGGACCCCACGATGGACCACGATGGGTAAGATTGTGAGAAGTCTTACCCCTGAGGAGGAACGAGTGGCAGAGACAATGTGTGATGAACTGACCACAACTTCCATTCCCCATTCCCCTGAGGTAAAGAATTTGAGAGCCATCTTGAGTCCAGGAAGAAGGGACAAATTGAGGGGAGGTGTTTTAAGATTTGGTTATATTTCTTATTATCCAACTCTAACTTGATTGGTAATAGACTTATTTCCCCATGTTGAGTAATTTTTGCCCATAAGTGGTGTTTTCCTGTCCTTATCTTGACCCACAAGCCTTTAATTATATTTTCTTCTCCCTGTGCTGCTTAGGAGGGGAGTGACAGAGTCACTTTGGTGGGTGCCTGGTGTCCAGCCAAGGTCAACCTACCACAGTGCTTGATGCAGTGTAACCATTTTCTGTAGCCATCTGTCTGTCTCTCTTTTCCCTGAAAAAACCCTGTGATTTAAAGGCATATTTTTGACTTGATTTGCCTCAGCTGAAATAGTAGCTATCTGGTTATAGTAGCTAATCTAATGAGACTAGGTCATGCTTTTTTGTACATTTACAGATGGCTCCAGCCTCAAATGCCTGGAACCTTCTGTAATAATTTTAGCTGCTCTGTGCTGGTGTTCTCTGCTTTTACAAAGTGAGATGAACTACACAGCTGAAGGATGCCTGACAAGAGCATAAGACTGACTTCATGTCATGTAAAGGTTCACAAAATCTAATGCTGCACAGATACTGAAAGAAGCAGACACTGACATGAACTTGAGAGATTTCTGAACGATTCCTCATACTGGCAATTTTTGCCAAATCTCCCTGTGTGAAAGTTAAGTGCCATTGACAGCAGGGCCTCTTGACTCCGACACTGGGACAAGTAACCACCTAAAATCCTGTATCTAACCAGAGTGACAAAACAAGAGATGGTGACTATAACCAAGTTATATTTTAACCAGTTACAGTTTTAGAATTAATCAGTCATATTCCTGCCATGTATTTTTATGGTTCTCCCGGATGACTGAAGGTATGGGAAACCCTGAGTAGCTGGCTTGTATGCTAGTGGTAAACTGGAATTTATAGCTTTCTGGGCTGAGAGCAGTTCATGCTGTGCTGCTCACTGAGCCCTCCTATCTGTATTTGTTTGACTCGAGCCCAACTGCAAAGTCCCAAGTTCTCTTGTATCCAACATCACTCTTGGACCGTGGTTGTACTGCTGCCATCTCCACAAATAGCAAGTTACTTCCTGGGGGATCATCTGCTCCTTCTCTTTGCTGGCCAGAAGCAGGGCAGGAGACTCTGCTGTAGCCATACGTGACCCAGGAGAAGGAAGGCAGTTGATGAGAATACTCATTCCCTGCATGGTAGACTCCTCACAGTCTACTGAATTCTGATGTAAAATCACATCCAAAAGAGGAGTGCAGTCAAAGCCTTACAGATTTTGCAAATCCTAGGGGAATGATTCAAACTAAGTCCACTTATTTACTTCATTTTTCTCATCTGGTTATCATGACTAAATTCTTTGTTGATATCTCTCTCTGCAATACATAGTGTGATGATCTGTTTGTTCCCTTATGTACTGTGCAGGTTCTGAAAACTATTGTTTTATTCTCCAGGAATTACCAGAAAATCATTAAGTACATTGTTACTTCTTACAGTTAAAATATTTATTATCCTAGCCTGATGGTCATATTAGAAAAAGGAAAATCAGAATATGAATGAACAACTGATCAATGCTTCTGCAAGCAGTAAAAGAAAAAGCAGGAAGAGATAGAGATTCACGTATTTTACATTATGTGCATACACTCAGGTTGGGAGAAGGGTAAGAGAAAAGGTTTTTTAAGGCTCACATGTTGCACCCATAACTTCCAAGACCAATTCTTCACTATCTGGTTCCCTGCAGAGTAATGTTTCATGATATGATTTGAATTCATAATAAAATCAGTTCTATGACCCAGGAGATCTGCCTCAGTTCACGAGCCCGTGTGCATTTTGGAGACTCAAACTGCTAAAAAGTATCTCAGTTTCACACTAATGCTGGAGTCTCCTACACTTGAATGTCACCCTGAGGGCATTTTGTAGCCTTGTTTTTTCTTCCTGCTTCCCTCTTCCCAGAGCTGACCTGCTAGTAGGAAAAGTCAGTCAGCTTGTTATTCAGACATGGTACAACAGGGACTCCAGCGTGCATTGCACCAAACCTGCATACCTGGTATTGCTGTAGTTCTTGCCTGAGAACTGCCTGACAGATGTGTAGCCAAGCACATGGCTTTGCATTTCCAAATTAGTGATGAAGGTCCCTGCTGAATTTCAGTCTGACCTGAAAGCTTGAGAGCAACCATATGGCTGCCCTCCACAGCCGAGGTTACTGCCTTCGGATTCAGTTGACTCTTCAGATTTGAGTAGTCTAATTAAATCTGCCCACTTCTCCACATAGATAATTATCAGCCTTTCTATTACTCATGTTACTGCACAACATCCCCTCTCAATGACTTTATTAATTTCAGACAGGGACAGCAGGTGCCAGATGGCAAACCGATGCTGTGTGATACTTGGTATTTCTATCACTTGGTGCTTAGAGTTTCACCTTGCTCCTGTGCATTAGCCTGATGGGGATGATTGCTTTGGTTTGCTTTAATAAGCTCTGGAGCATGGGAAGTGATAGTGTGTCATTGATTTGGAGGAGCAGTTTAAAGGCAATGAACATTGTTACCATCTATAGCAAAAGGGACTGGCTGTAGCCTCTTAGAGTTGCAAGGAAAAGAACAGCTTTCCATTTCAATGAGTATATTAAGTGCTCTTTAGGTTAGGCTGCAATTTAGTAAAGCAACCCTGACTCCAGGTTCAATTATGAAGGCCACATTTTTCCTCAGAAGGAAGTTCAACACAAATAGGCAGCATTCACTGCTTCCTGATGGTAGTAGCAGCTGTATAGGAAGCCACAGTGGCCACTAGAAGGTGCATTTTGCATTTATTTTAAGCATGCTTTGCAACCAGAGACAATGGGTGGGGGTAAGTCTGTTTTCCTTCTGAAACTGTAAATTACACGAATAAAAAGAAAAAGAAAGAAATTGATACATGAACAGACAAAGACTTTGTTTATTTATTGCCAGGAGAGACCCATTATGATTCAGCGCTGTGTTTCCATGGCATCCCAGAGGCATAAACAGAAAATACAGGCTAATGCATTCAGTTAGACAGAGATTTTAAAGTCTAATGCGCAATCTAAATATATATCACATATGCCTGCTATTTATTTATCTATTCTGTATATTGCAGTGAGATGGAGAACTCGCTAACTATTCCAGGGCTCTAATCCATTTACACACATATCTCCTGCAGATGTCCAGTACTTGTGGGGGATATACGTAAGCAATGTTGGTTGGTCGCCTTTCAGATTCCTCTCATTTCTCTCCATACCCTTCTTGACTTTGTTACTATTCTCATATCTGTAAGTATCTCTCTAATATTCCTGGTTAGGAAGCCCAAAGCAAGTTGAAAGATCCAGCCCTTCAGGACTGGATTCCACTTAATACCTTCTTCCTGGTGGGCTAAACATTCCTGCCTGTTTGTTGAGTGTTTCAATTTGTGACTACAAATGCCAAGGCTTGTGCCATTTCTCCCTCGTTGGTTTATAAACATCCTCTCTGAAGCTGAACAAAAGGTCTCAGCAAGATTATTTTTCCACCTTGCAACTCAGAGTTCCAGTGCAACTCATAGCTTCAGTGCATAAGAATCATAAAATCTCATCTCACAACCAAAACAGTAAAAATGGTTTGGAGCTCACCCACCTCCCCTTGCATCAGATTTCCACCTGCTTGCGTGGGGTACGAGAAGAGCTTCCTCACAATGCTGCAAGAAGTCTGGAAGGGTATGCTAAAGTAAAACATTACCTTGGAGGGAGCATGCTAAGCTGCCTTACCTGTGCAAGGTCTTCTGGTTTGTGAAACTGCCTCCCAAAGGATGTCGTGTAGGCCCCTTTGGTGCTTGAGCCATTTAAAACGCAGCTAGAAAGAGTCCTGTTGAATTAAACATAAGGGACTCTGGATTTGTCTGTTGCCCAGAAATGCTTTTCAAATGGGCTGTTCATTTGAATAAATGGCTTGGTTCATATTCATTATCTGCAAGCATTTAGAGATTCTCTGGGTTTTGGTAAATATTTGTCTATGAAAAGGAATTTACTAACCCCAAAAACCTAGCAACAAAACATCTCCTCATGCCATTATTTCACTCCTCGTAAAATCTTCCAACTACTTCTCCGAAAGCAGTGACATAATTAATCTGCAGACTGCATGAAAGGTCAATGCACAATCTGTAAGCAAGCCCCCACCTAAATACAATTTGTCCATGTCAATAACCCCCCTTGTATCATGGTATCTGTCCTGGGGTGACTTTATGATGCTAAATTGTATCCCCATTTGTCTGTTTAACCCAGAAATAAGTTTTACACCTTTAAAACCACATTTGAGAGTGAAGAGGGGGAGAAGGAGAAGCAGTGGAATGTCTGAGGCAGCTGTTTTCAAAACAGAAAGATAAGATTTTTCAGCATTCCTGTTCATTGTCTGTGTTGTCTGCAGCACGGACAGACAGGGGGAGAGAGCTCTCCTTGGCTTTTAGTTAGTTTTTTTAGCTAGGTAAGGCACAGAAGTTCCCCGGACTGTGGTTTTCTCTTTTTCTTGGAACTGATCAGCCGTGCTCTGGACTGAAAACCCAGAAGAGCATCCTCATCAGGGCCGGGATGTGGCATTTTCCAGCAGGAGGGACTGAGAGAGACTGAGCGAGCGGAGCTACAACCCACGACAGGGACTTTCTGTATTTGCCATCTCTTCAGAACAGCGAGAGGTTTCATTGTTTAATATTATTCATTTTCTATGCTTGTGAATACTTTGCCTGTCAAATAAACAGTTTTTTCCACTTTTCTCCAAGGAAATCTTTTCCCCAACCAGTTGGGGCAGGGACCACTTGAATCTGCTTTGTAGAGGCATCCCTTTGGAAGTTTCCTCCCAAATTCGCTCTAAACCAGGACAGCGTCACAGTGATCTGCTATGCTGGGCTATCAGATTTGAGTCTGAGGGAAGTTCAGATACAGTCTAAATGCCTGTTCAGCTCAGGGCTTTCTTCCTCCTCTGAGCCTGAAGGCCCTGGGGTCCTCAGTCCTAAGATCAGCCACGTCTCTGAGAGTGTGGTGTGATCCATAGGTGTCAGGTGAAGTGATGGGAGAATGGGAAGGTTTCTGGGGGAATTCTGCCTGTCTTTCGGTAAGAGTTTGCTGATCATTAAGTAAGCAGCAGATCTGAGTGAAAAGTCATTGTGTTAGAAATATGTCAGCCACTAATATTTAATGGCACCCTTCTTAAATGCTGATTTGCTGTGCTATGGTAAAGTTATGTAAGAGGAGTTGGAGGTATTTTGTGTACAGCTGCTTACCTCTTCTGTTGAAAAGGGAAGCTGAAGCTCCTTGGGAAAACATAGCTTGGGTAGGACTGAAATAACCTAGAGAGCTTTTCTAGGTAGCCTCTTTCCTGTGAGATCCATATGTTTGAGATGGGCAATAGAACAGAAAATGGAGAATGATTACACAAAGGAGAAAAAAGAGAGGTAGACGGAGAGGTCATGGAGACTATCTCTGTAGTCCAAAGGATTTCTATTTAAATCCTTGGCAAAGAAACACAGAAGTACATTTGTAAATGGTTTTTAGCATTCTTTTCTTGTATTAGAGAAAAAAGGGAATAAACTTAAGGGAAGAGTAAGGCAAAAAACTAGAAAAAAGCAAGTGGCAGGGTAGGAGGGACCACAAATGAAGGAAGAGCAATGTAAGAGGAATTTTGTAAAAGGGATGAAGAGGAGCCAAAAGAAGTGAAAGTCCTCTGTACTCTCAAACAGATCTTGCAATTCTTCTTCACCCTCTCTTCTGTTTATGTGTAACAGTGTCATAATAGAAAATCCTCTGAACAGAGCTGATCTGACTCGGAAATGTTTTATTTAAATAAACTTTATTTTACAGAAATAATTAATTGTTGTAAATAATTAAATAATGAAATAAGCATTCCATTATACATACGTTTATTTGAACTGAAAAATACTTCTTTAGGATTTCTTCAGAAGACTATTTTGTCCTTCTAGGAGGTAGAACCTTAGGAGAAAACATTGCAACATAAAACATAACTCGGACATGGTGAAAAAGATGGCTCCTTATGCAGCAGAATGTTACAGAGAAAAGTATGCTTGATAAACTTTAGAAACCACTTTATGATTTGTTTTGTAAAGTGCAAACTGTCTCCTTCTTAAGCTAACACGATTTTGCTTTGATCATCTCTTGCATAATCTACAGCTGGATCAAGTGTGCTTTCATAAACATCTAGGACAATTCTACTGAAATCAATTCCATCTGTGTAACTTATGTTGCAAGGTAAAAGTTACACAGTAAAAACAGACAAAAAGTGATCTTGTACAATGGCTTCCACTGAGATTTGTAACTGCAAGTGAGAACTGAGTTTAGTATTCTCTTTCCAGAGAGAGTTGTCAAAGACAGCTCAGGAGAGAAGGCAGGAGCTTAAAACTAAACCTATTGAGCTTTTGTGCAAAAGAAATGGAAAAGCTCCAAAAACAAGTTTCAGAGGAGTAGCCAGGTTGCATCAGTATTTCCCTCTGGGCTCTCTGAAGTCTGCTAAAGCTACATAGTGCCTTGGTGAAAGGTGAATGCTCTCACAGGACCAACAGGGCTGTTTTCTGGTTCCATGTTTACTGCCAAGGCTCTGGAATCAGGAGATGCTAGCTTGAGCTATTTAATACTTCTAACACAGCTACTGTTGTGGCTACTAATATTACAGATAATGAAAAATATTAGCAGTTTGCCATGGAGTTAATATTTCAGAGTGAAATAAAACCTGGAAGAGCTTCTATACAAGAGCAGAGGAAGGAATATCTGGGTCTGAAGAACAAATTTAAGTGGGATATAACATAAGCTCAAGTTGACTAGGGGTTTTGGACAGGAAGTTGCTGGGTTTGAATGGGCTACTGCTAGTGGCCACACACCTTGCCTGCCTTTTGCTTCACGAAAGCAGTCTGGCAGTGAGAAACTGGGTCTTCAGGGAAAATCCCAGCAGGCCCATCTCTGTGGGCACTGATCACCTCTTCCATCCCCTGGCCCACCCACTGCTGTCTGAATACAAAGTTCCTGGCTCACAGTACCTCTTGACTCTGCCCACCTTAACCACTCCGATCTGATCCACCCAGCTAGCTCCTGAGGTGGCAGTGGGGTCAAGAGTGGCACTCTCCCCGGAACTTCCAAGATCTGGGGAGAGGGTAAGGCAGTAGACCCAGTGTCTGGGAAACATAAAGAGGCTGGAGGGTCCTTTCAAGGTTCCAGGATTTTATTGGAGACGACGCAACACACTAACAGCTTGAAGGGAAGGATACCAAGAAAGGTGGAAAACACTACTGTGCAGTAACTTAAATAGGGGCCCTCCCTCCTGGGAGGGTACTACTCAAAAGCCAATAGGAGAAACCTGGGGGGTGTCACAATGGGAGGGGTTTGGGGTACAGGGAGCCAATAATGAGGAACGAGGGCAAATCACAACTTTCAACAGCAAGTCGGGTAACAGGTAGCAACAGACTGCCATCGAACTCTCTAGAACAAGGGGTGTGGCCAGGAAGGACTGACAACTGCGAGGGCAGGGTCTAGGATAACTGACAAGGAAGGGTCTGGAATAGGGGGAGGGGTTTGGACTAACAGACAGGAATGAGGGCGGGAAGGGGTGGTCCAAATCAACTCAACAGGGGATTACATAGGGCAAAACCATTTTAACAAACACAAGGAACAAATTCAAAACATCAAAAAACAACAAACCGCAACAACGTCAGATAACACAGATCCAATTTGGCTGATAATTGTGGGTTTTGTATTTGTGGGAGTTACTTCATGTAAACTGTGTGAAGCCTCAAAGTAGATCAGGCTGTAATATTCCTATTTTTTTTTTGACTCTAACTAGAGTATTTGAGAAGGTCTGTTTAATGTTTATATGCATAAATGAAAAAGATGGTGACCCTCTGGCTTAATTTCTGGTCGAGATCTCATTAAAAGTTAGGCATTTACATTTAAGACAATAGTTTTAATTTATTCAAAGTCAAAGTCACAATTTAAGCACTCTGGAATAGAATCCGGATATGAACACATCACAGATTTGTGATACAAAGAGAATACTTTTTACATTATTTTTATGACTTTTTTTCAAATGGATGGACAACAGAAAAGCAGATCAAAAGTTTTCATGTCTTTATACTCTCTTAATTGTAATGACTATGACATTTTCCCTGTCTTTCAAAGAGAAATGAATTATTACTACCATCTACCTACTACAACAGCCTATGTAGATAAGTTATTGTTTCAAATTATTGAATACTGTTACCCATATACTGTTGAATACTTAAACACTGGAGGACTCATGTACAATAAAACAGAAATTCTTGCGTTTTAAATGCCAACTTTTTTTTCTTCAGAGATCATTTTATGTCACTTTTTGCTATAAAATATTGCATCCAATTTATGCCTGAAATCAGATGTTTAGGTCAGATAAATCAAGGACAATTATACAATATATTTAGATTAAAGAGGACGTGAAATTATCCAATAATCTTGTGTTCTACTTTTGCATTTCTCTCATGTTCATATACAAGATCAGAAAGAGATATGCGTGGATGCCAATTCTCTGACTTTTCACATTTGCTATAGTTTTGGCTGGGCCAATGTTAAATCCCTTCGCAATAATTAATATGGAACAGTGTTTTGGATTTGTGCTGGAAACAGTGTTAATAACTTGGGAATGTTTTCATTGCTGCTGAGTAGCGTTTACACAGCATGAATGCCTCTTCTGCTCCTCATTCTGCCAGCAAGTGGGCTGGGGGTGCATACCTTGTTTGGAAGTGATGGAGCTGGGACAGCTGACCCCAGCAGAGGTATTCCATATACCAGGTGATGCCACACTCAGCAGAGAAAGCTGAAGGGTGGAGGATGATGGGGACTGCTGATTGTCAGGGACAGGGTGGACATGGATCAGTAGGTCATGAGCAATTTTTTTCTCAAGCCTCATTTGTTTCTCTATGTTTTGTTTAGTTTCCTTCTCTTTCCCCTACCCTCCTCACCCCCCACTTTTAAAAAAAAATATTAATCTGTATTTATCCCAATTCATGAGCATTTGCGCTTTTATCCTTCTATATCTTTTCCCATCATATGGGGGGGAAAAGTGGCTGTGTGGTGCTCGGCTGTCTACTGGGCTTAAACCAAAACAGCAGCCTATGCATGGAATCTCATTGCTCAGTCCTATATCGAGTGAATAAGCTGCTTCCCTGTTGACAGAGACTTAAATTGTTCATGCCTCAAACATTGCTATGAACTTTTGGTCATTATAACAAAAACTGTATAAAAAAGCTATAATCAAAGAAGCCTCCCTGAGAATACCTGACTGGGACTTTGGACTGTAAGTTAAATCACTGAGATTAAATAAAAGGAAAACCCATTCTTTAATCAGGAAAAAACAAACAAGGCTGAAGGAGAGGAATGCATCCCACAAGAAAGCCAAACACAGCAGAGATTCTTCCCCACAGGCCACATCTGTGGGACATTCACATGAGAGGAAGCTGAGGGGGTGCCTTAATCCATTGAAGACCCCATGAAGTGCTCCCTAGAGTAATTCCTGGAGTCTTGCACCACAGGACTGGGCAAACAGTGCAGTGTTGTTGATGCAACAAACCCAGAGTTTCCTGTAAGAGACAATGGCAAATTCCCCTGCCCCAGGGAGGTGCCTGGATTTTCCTACCTAGGCTGAGTGTATATTGACCCATTGGATTCTATGCTTTTGGAGGGACCTTCACCACCGAGAAGACCAGCTGGAGAGGATCAATGGAACATCACTGGGATCCACGGAGTGGTGATATTTTCCTTATTCTGTCCCTGTCACTCTCTTTCTGTCCCCCCCACTTATTTCCAATTTCTTTATCTCTCTCTCTTGTATTTACTATCAAATAAAACCCATACTATTGTCACTGACATATAGTCTCGTTTGCACCTTAATTCAGGCAGGGGTATTTCTAAGATCTTTTGTAATTGGATCATAACACCTGTGGGACATTGCGATGACTCTCAGTGTGAGTAACAAAGATTAGATTGCACCAGGTTTCCCTCTGTCTACCTATAGGGTTTATACTGTCATTTATATACTATCATGCATCACATCATCATAGAATCACATAATATGCTGAATTGGAAGGGACCCACAAGGATTATCAAGTTCAGCTCTTGGCCCTGTACAGGACAACCCCAAGTGTCACACCATGTACCTGAGAGCATTGTCCAAATGCTTTTTGAACACTCTCAGGCTGAGATTTTGAGTTAAGACAAGGTGAAACACACAAGTTAGTCAATGCTGGGCTTATGTCAGTCATACAAATCCAGGCGCAAAGAGTATTGTGGAAAAGATGCAGAGACAGTGTTGAATCTCAAAATAACTTCTTAATTTTCATACATTGAAAATAAATTTAAAAAATTTAATAGTTCTTGTTGTCCTTACAGGGTATCCCTAATTGGTGTTTGTTGTCCAAGTAAGTTAAGCTTCAGCTGATGTTTAGTGGTGTAGGTTCACTGGTGGCATTGGAGTTTGACTGGTTCACATCTGCAGAAAGGTCAGTACTTTCTATATCAATCAGTGCAATATTAAGTTTGGCTTAAGAGACATTTGGTTCCTCTCAGCTCAGATTGGAAACTTTAGTTCAGAGATTAAGAGAAAGAAAAAGAAGGGAATTATGTCAAAACATTAATGGGTAAAAAATCCAATATTTTTGTGCCTAGTGGATCTTGCAACCCATGGAATATTTCAGCTATTCAATACTTCCTTGTTTACATCACCTTGTTTTTTTTTAATTTCACATTTATGCGTTACATTAACATTTCATATACTGCACACTGCATTTCATGGTGACACCAAAAACTAAATCCTACTACACTAAGCTATGGATCAGACAACAAAGAACAGTGTTATAGGAGTGCTCTTAAAACGCTCCATCATTAGGCAGCAGCATGAGGAGCTTTTTTATTTTGGTAAATGTGTTCATGAAATATTTCTCACTTTCACTGTTTACCACATTAATTTTGTATTTTATATAAAAAATTTAAACCCAAGCAAATATTTTAAAATAAATGACATCTGTGAGGTGCTTGAAAGGTGCCACTTGACAGTTTGCTGTTGACTTGTTGGATAAGTAATAGCATTGGCAGCAGCCTGAATTTATCTACCCCTTGGAATATGGAGCTGCAGGACACTAAATCTGGGGGCATGAAATGAGATGGCAGGAGAGGAGCCCTGTGCCAGGAACCTCCTCACCACCACCACAGCAGGGAAGAGGTAGCCCAGGCTGGGACAAATGACTGACAGGGGGTTGTCTCTGCTGCCAAGAGGGCTGACACCCCCAGCTAAGCATAAATATCTGTCTGGAGAGCAGATGTGAAGAGAGACAAAAATTAAATATAATTGACCAAAGACACTGCTTTACACTATAAAAACTGCACAAATTTTCAAGGAGACAGAAGTCTCCTACACACCCCCTGGAAATGTGCATAGCTTCCCTTCCCCAAAGTCTGGACACATCTCCATGGATACTTTTCTGGAAATTGTCCTTCATCAGAAATTGGGTGGTAAGATACATTGAATCCTAATACTATTTCTTTGCTATCTGCAATATAGAAACCTCAGTCGTGCTTTATATTTTATCTACTAGTAGTATTTCTTTGTTTATCCTATGTAGTAAGTAATTTATTAAAGCCTTAGGTCTGTTAAGTTTGTGTCTATCAAATAATTAATTCATTTTGTAATAGACCTAGTTGGCCATTATTAAGAACTTGCAACAAGTGTAGGTTTTGGAGTGCTGGCTGCCTCAGTAAATGTACTGCCAGAGGCTTGGGCAAAGACAGAAACTTGTTTAAAACTCTCCATTTGTAACAAGCCCTTCACCCAGTAAATGGGTAAATGACTGTGACTGAGCATTGTCCTTTTCAAGTGCTCAGGTTCCATCTGAAGCTCCAGACATGTGAAGCATGTTAAGGGGAGGCATCTTGAAGATGGCCTGCTTTCTCTGTCATGGATTTCTGGTAACACCTGAGGAAAGCATACCCTACCTGCTTGTTTTTAGACGTAAGTGCCGTTTGTGTCTGTTTATGACCAAAGAGAGGAATGAGGGCAATGGTTAGGATAGTTGGAAGATGATGGCTGGTGATGTGTCAGAGAACAGACCATCTAGCATGAAGGATCTGGGCACTCTCCTCCTTAGGCCTGGCCAAATCCAGGGGCACACAAAGAGCTACTAGAATCTGGGAAGTGCCAGCCTGTGCATTTAACATGTCCCTGCCTTCCTCTGGGAGCCTTTCCTGCCATTTGGACAGTACTGTGCACTCTACTGCTGTGCAGGGAACCTCTGTGGAGAGATGGTGGTGCAAAAGGGCAGTGGGGGAGGAGATGAAGATGGACAACACCGAGAGGATGATGACAATGGAGAAGACAGGAGGAACAGGGGAAGCTGGATGCTGCTCAGACCTCCTTGGGTGGTCAGAAGCAGAAGGGCTACAAAGTCACAAATACTACTCAGTGTTCCAGATCAAAACCATTTCCTGACACACTAATATTTACTCACTCAAGAAGGAAACATCCCAAAGAAAAAAGCAATGTGTTTTATCTTGTACCAGAAACTGTGCATTAGCTATAATGCATTGGAGCTGTTACAGGCTATCTTGGGTGTCTCCCATCAAAATGATGAAAACTGGGAACATTTCTTTGACCCTGGTAAATTGTGGCCACTGTTGTGAGAATTTCTGTCTCAGATGAGTTAAAGTTCACGGTTTCTAGTCTAAAAAACATGGCAATCTTTTACATGGGGAATGTTAAAGTATTTATTTTGGTGTTCAGAGGGCAGAATTTTCAGTGGTTCTTGTGTAGCTGAAGTTTAATGATTTCTTGTATTTCTTTGTCTTCACTGTTTTCAACCCAGATATATAAGGATCTAGTTTATCTTCATTTTAACATACAGTTTTCTGTTTTTAGAAAGGTTCCATACTTACAAAGCACAGCTAATTAATCAAAAGAACTTGCTTCTGTGTAAGGTCAGAGAATGTTTCCAGTGCTCCTGCCACTATGTAGTCAGCACATGAGTAAATCCTTCCATTGCATTCCCAGTGTTGCTGCCCTAAAATGATATGCCAACTTAGACTGGTTCAGTATATTCATTATGAAAATAAATGTTTCTTTAAAACGGAACCTGCTGTGTCCCATCATGTGATTTGTGTTTCATTGTATGATAGTGGTACACGTCAGATATCTAACAGGTGAAGTGTCTTGTAGGAGTGGGTAACAATATCACACATCCAGTGCATCCAGTTCCTCAGGGCTTTGAAATTATAATAATGTTTTTCCTTCTGTGGGAGAAATAATCTAACCTTGTGAACTCTACAAGTCTAAACGGACAAGTACTTTCACTTACTACAGGTTTGCTAACTTACTTTACAAGGAGAACAAGTGTTGTCGTGCTAGCAAAATAATAACCATGATGCAATAAGATAAAAAATTACCCTAGCCCCAAATAAACCAAAAATTAACCTAGCCCCAAATAATGTAGCAATTATTAAGCTGTTTTCCAAATGAGATTTCTGAGGTGCTTCTAGCTTTGTCCTATGTCAGTCTATGTCATTTCATATAATACTGCCAGTTCTTTATTTTCCCTTTTTATCCTTGAAGAAAGATTGTTCACAAGGATTACTCTACTTTATTGTCCAGAAATATCAGCTATGATTAATACTCTGCCTTGTACAGTACATCATATCTTCCCTTTGGGGCACCAAGTGCAGTGTCCTTTCATACACTTTTGCATCCAGACAAACAGGTTCAGCTATATTGTGTTTACACAAGGACATATTTTCTGATGTCTACTGTCTGCACGCATTCTCAGATTGGACTGCAGTATCTAGGGCTTGAGATAAATCCAAGTTAAGCAATACATGCCTATATGGCTATTGAAAACTGAAATTTTAGACACTGTGTTGCATTATCCTGGCTTGCAGTTCACTACAAAGTGAAAACAAAACAAGAAAAAATAAGATCAGAGTCTGCGTTCACAAGATATAATATAGAAAAGATTTTTGCTAAAGAACAAGTCAGAAATATTCTGCATTAAGTGAATTAAATGCAAAGAAACTGCAGGTTTTTGGCATAGTGTTAAAAAGCATGTTCTTGTACTGAAGACATAAAGCAGGATTAACCATCACTAGCAAAAATTCTTTCTTTACTAGTAGATACTCTTTGCTAATTCAAGGGCTGCTTTCTTTTTAATTCTTCAGACTGTATTAAGTGATACAATGTGTATGAATGAGAACCAAAGCTGAAAAAAATTAATGACTTCTATTCTTCCAGAAATAAAAGCAAAAAAAAAACCCAAAAAACCAAACCAAACCAAACCAAACCAAACCAAACCAAACCAAAACAACAAAAAAACAACAACAAAAAAACCCACCAAAAAACAAAAANAAGAAAAGAAAAGAAAAGAAAAGAAAAGAAAAGAAAGAGAATGGACATTACATGCATATAGGCTGTGTGTATGTGTTTGGGTGAAACATGTCTCTGAGTGTTGGGAGAAAAGAGTTGAAACTGAAAGATTTAGCGAGGAGAGAATATTTGAAAAGTTTCCTCATGAAGCCCTTTGATACATCAGGGTGGGCAGCAGACCCCATCCCTAATCTGCCCCCATCCCAGGGCACTAGGATGAACTAACCCTAACAGACCCCTACAGAGCCTGTATCTGTGTGTCTCTGCTGCCCAGTATTGTTAGCAGGGTAGTGAAACAAATCTACTCTTTGTATTTCAGCTGTAGCTTGATGGTTGCCCTGGTTACCTGTATGTGTCAATTCATACCAGGAGTAACTTGAGTTACAAAAGGTACGGCTATATTTCTCCCATGCTCATTTAATTTCATGAGAGTTTGGGGAATTATTTCATATAACCTAGGCTGTGTGTGAAACAGCATGTGTTGCAAATCCATCAGCTTAGTGTAAAGAACTCACTGGGCTCTCTTAAATGTTGTTCACTAAGGTCCTCTTACACAACTACTGCTTGTAAACCTGAATGCTTGTACTTCAGCAGCTGCCATTTTTAACCTGTCTACTTTGATTAATTACCTTGAAAATAGTTTCTGTCTCAAAAGACCTGTGGTACACAACCTTTAAGAGGAGGTTGCACATGCCCACGTCTACTCACCATCTTTGGTCTCAGTTTCAGAGAAAATCTTTTCCTTATCCTGCGATAAGAACATATGTAGAAGTGCAAAGCAGCTTTCCACAGCTGTTTGTACTAAGTCTCTGTACTTCTTTTTTGTTGTAATCTGAGTAATAATAAGAAAGCATAAGATGTTTTTTCTTTTAATTACCCCACTATTGTTCAGAGACTTTTACCATTGGCGCTCATGTGTTTCTCCTCTTTGCCTGAGGGATTTTTAATCACTTTTTTGGTCTTCTCCAGCTTTGTGTCTCCAGCTTTGTGTCACTTTGGATCCCACATCTGCCTGAGCTAAACCAACAGTCCTTAGGGTCGTGTTTATCCCACTGTCAGTTTGCCTATCTGTTCCACAAAGTACATTTAATGGAAAAGCTGAATTGCTTTGAATGCAACCACACAATGGCTGTAAGTAGCTCAGAGATCTGCCTGCAGTTGCTACATATGTGATGTATAACAACTGCAAATGATATGAGGTAACCTTATCCTTTTAAAAACTCTAGGGGTAATTCTCTGTGCACCTACACACCTGCATCTTTTTCCATACATGTAGAGATGTTTATAAAGAATTTGTATTCTATATCTAAGTCTGGCAGAAGATGGGATGAAGAAATTTGGAAGCTGCATAAAGCGTTACATTGATTAAAGACCTGAAAATGTTCTACAGTCATGCTTTATGAGCAGATAATTATCCAATTGTTCAGTTGTGCACCTTAATGGGTAAATGTGTTCCTAGAACTTTGATGTTTAAATATTTAAAAATTAGTAATCATCCTGGGTGTTTTTTTGTTTTTAAAATGCCGAGGTATGTTTTTTGTGGTTTACTACAGTTTGTTTGCAAAACTTTCTTTGGAAAGCAAGTTTTTTTATGCAGCTTAAATTGCTTATCTCTATTTCTAGAGTTGTATTGACTTAACTTTGAAATAACCAAAACTCCTTTTAAATGCATGAAATAAATAAAACAAAAAATAACCAACCAAAAAAGAAAAAAAGAATCCTGATTTACTCCTCAATTAAGGATTTTTTTGCCCAGGTGCAGCCTACAGTGAATTTTTACAGTTGAGATATAAACTGCTGAAAGTTTAGTTTTTTAATGGAAATGCTGACAGACCTTTAGCTGCAGTGTTGTCCATGAAAGCAAATAAAAAATAAAAGTAGCAATACAAACCTAAAACTCTTTAAATCATGTGTTTCTCTGTCCTCCAGAAGTGATGTTGCACATATTGTAGCAGCTACAATGATATGATTAAAATATAAAGCTTAATAAACCTAGAAAACAAAAGGTTTGTTGTTTTTCAAATAATATCAGTGGGAGAAAGTCTCTTAATGCCTCAATTACCTTTTTCATTCAGTAACAAGAACTAATTTTCTTGTGCAAAGTAGGAAGAGTTGTTACTGTTCCTTGAGTAATGTGTTCATTTGTCATACTGGGCAGACTGAAAGGTTAAATCAAAACCCGTTGGACAGCACGGGACGGCTTTCCTTGGCATTTTGTGTGGCCATCTGAGAACAGCATTACTTGTGGTGTACGTAGCTTACTACAAGTTTTGTTTGACAGCACCAGCTGAAGGAGGAGGCATTCAGGCCGCCTTATGTACTTCCCTTGAGCACAGGACTGAAATCTTAAGCAATCCTTACATGAAGTCCAGCAGGAACTGTCTCTGCCTGGTGACTCAGCTCCTTTGAAGAACAGCAGAGAAGCATAGATATGTAATGAATATATATAGGATCATGCATCTGAGAAGCACTTCTCTAGAAGTGTCCATCTCTAGGAGATGCCTGGGAGGACTGTAGCCCTTGTGCCACTTACTAGGTCCTGCTGTGCATCAGCATGGCAAACAGGATTCTGGGCTGACTGTCTGCCTCTGCCCTCATCACAGCTCCTGGAAAAATTATTTCAGTAACAAGACCTACACTTATAATATTTCCCTTCACATGTGTGCTTCCCTCTTGACAACACTGAGGGGAGGTTAAGAAGTTTTGTGCTATTTGCCTTTATAATTCTAATTTTTTTTCAACATTTTCCATCTGATTCTGCAAATCCCAAATTCTGTGAGTGTTTATCTTGACAGATTTATTTCCCTCTAGTTTAGAAGATTATGAATTCCTTGCTGTGATATGGAAAATAAACCTGCTAGTACTGAGTTTAGTAAACTTAATTCTTGCCACTTTTCTTTATGTCTTTCATTGCCATTAGGTATGCAAAATGCTTAGCTACTCAAAATGTCTTTACAGGTAATTTTCTTCTCATAATAGCCAAATCAGCAGCAAAAGCACTTCATGATTTAAATGTACTGACCGAAGAACTCTGGCCATAGAAATGTGTACTATATAGTAACTCACTTTGTCACAAAGGCTTGGGATTTTCACACAGGCAGAAATTTCTACCTCTCCAGTTATTCTGTATAAAGGTGGCAAGACACACTTTCTGGCTCTGCACTACCAAGTGCCCTTGACCCAGTGATGATATTGATTTTCCACTACTGTCCTTATTTATCTGGGTCCACGAGGACAAACCATGCTAGTGGTCTCTTGCAGCTATTATTTGTGATCTATATGATAACTGTGTGGAGAAAGCCCTCCAAAGAAGAACAGAATTCAAAGGAATGTTCATATGCAGGTAACAATAGATACCCAAGGAGAAGGGGATATATGTGCATCTCTTCTGCAGTGTTGAGAAAATGATTTCAATACATTACGCAGTCACTTCATCTCTTTGTGTATTTAGGAATAGATTTTCATTTGTGCTAAGTCTCCTCTATACTTTGACAAGGAGTAGAGGGACATTTAAATGAGTACGTACTTTATGAACAGAGGTGAAAAGGATCTTATCATAAATAAGGATTAGACTTTCAGGGTAGTGTTTAATTCAGTGTGAGAAGACGCTACATAAGACATTTGAAGACAGAGAGCTATACAAATATAGGCTCTGATAGCTATGTAACTGACAAAGCTGATGGCAGAAATTGGGCCATTTTGAATGTTCAGTTACTGTGCAATCACTGATCATGTGAACAAAGCTTGCATGGTTTCCAGTAATGTCAAAAGTAATAAACTACAGTGGGACAGAAATTTGGCTAATATAAATGGCCATCTCTCTCTATTGAAGCCGTGTAAGTATACTTAATAGCCCATTTGAGAATAAAGAATGGCACTTACCCAAACTTTCTATTATTTATAGAAAAAAACTATTAGGGACAATATTTACTGATGACTTGTGATACTGATGTGAGGAAGGAGTGGACCTTCAGTAAATTTTCAGATGACACCAAGTTAAGTGGGAGTGTTGATCTGCTTGAGGATAGGGAATTTCTACAGACAGACCTTGACAGGCTCGATCAATGGGCTGAGGTTTCTCAAGGCAAAGTGACAGGTCCTGCACTTGGGTCACAACCACCCCATGCAGTTCTGCAGGATGCAGGGAGGAGTGGCTGGACAGCTGTCCAGCAGAAGGGGACTTGGGGGTGCTGGCTGGCAGCTGGCTGAACATGAATCAATATGTCCAGGTGGCCAAGAAGGCCAATGGCATCCTGGCTTGTATCAAGAATAGTGTGGCCAGCAGGACAACAGCAGTGATTGTGCCTCTTTATTCGGTACTGGGGTGGCCACGAGTTGAATCCTGTGCTCAGTTCTGGGCCCCTCACTTTTAAAAGAACTTTGAGGTGCTGGAGAGTGTCCAGAGAAGGGCAACAAGGCTCGTGAAAGGACTAGAAATTACTTATGGCTGAGGGATCTTGGTTTGTTTAGTCTGGAGAAGAGGAGGCTCAGGGGGGACCTCATCACTCTCCACAACTCCCTGAAATGAAGGTGTAGTGAGGTGGGGACCAGTCTCCTCTACTGCTCCTGCAGTGAGAGGACCAGAGGAAATGGCCTTAGGCTGAAACTAAGGTGAGATTCACATCAGTAACAAGGAACAATTTCTTCACTGTTAGGGGGGCCTGACATTGGAATAGGTTGCCCGACATTGGAATAGGTTGCCCAGGGAGGTGGTGGAATAGCCGTCCTTGGAGATGTTCAAGAGAAGTCTGGATCTGTCACTGGGTGATGTGGTTTAGTGTTTAAGGGGTTGCGGTGGTAATGGTATGTGGATGGTTGGACTCAATGACCTTGAAGGTCTCTTCCAACTTTGATAATTCTATGATTCTATGATTCTCGGATTTTTGAGGGCAGTACCTCAGGGAGCTGCAATATGCTGGAGCGAAGTGCTTTTTGTGGCTATTGCGTGTTACTGTTTTGTTAGCCTAATGAAATAGCCTTCCCTCTGAAGAAGCCACACTTAAAAAGTAAATGAGATTTTAAGACCTGCAAGTGAAATCTACACTACTGGGCAAGTATGAAGTTCAAGTAAGCTACAAAAGGGCAAATAAGACCTTACTATACTACTGCATGGTGCCATAATATGACAATAGGAGCTTCAGATGACAAAATAATCTAGCAGTATTAGCATTGGGTTAATTGGTCCCTGTGTAGGGAGGTGAGCTTGCTCAGGGGCAGCTCAGTTACAGCCCCTTAAATTATCAAATTGAACTTGATTTGTAATTGCCCCTATGTAGACTCTGAGCACATTGAGTAGAAATTAAGTGGAATTATGTTCCCTATAACCTATACAAGTATGTTTCTAGATTGAGATGTGGATGCATGCTGTGGATACTCTCTGAAGCATGCACTTCTCAGAGATTCAGAAATGCTTTGAAGTCCAGTAATTAGAGCTTCCTGGCATTTCTAGCATCCCGATAGTGTTGCAAATCTTGGCCCTATGCGTAACAATAATTTTTTTGTAAAAGAACCAAATCTTCACGGTGATTTGGACAATTTTATCACTTGTATTTGGAGCAAAAAGCCCTATTGTGCACGTGTTCTTTGGCACCTTTTGTTTTAATGAGTAATTCTTCTGACTACACATATGCTTGGAGTGGTTGATTAGCTGAATATTGGCAGCTTTTTATACGATTTTCCGTAGTCATGCAACTGCTGGGATTTTCCTTTCTGGCACCCGTATGAACTGCACGCTGCCAATATTCTTAACTTCATGTATCTCTGTGTTGTACGGAAATGATGAGTTTTAATTTGTAAGTATTGACGACTGCTTAGATGTGCCATACAGTGTTAACAACACTTTAATTGTCGGTTTTATCTATTAGGTTTGTATTTTCCATTTTCTTTAGAGACCTCTAATATGCTCTCTATCTTCATAAACAAATGATTTTTGTGGACAGTGAATTAATAAAACATTGATTCTACTCTATTTTTAACAAAAAAATTATACTCTATTATATATTTTTAA